>JAQFXU010002286.1:0-21782 GCA_034693705.1 Spatulosminthurus flaviceps
TTCGATGAGTAAAATTTCGTAAAATTCTGAGCACCCCTTCTAGGCAAAGCTTAAAACCTTCCAATCTCCCCTCGTATGTGTCATTACGAGTATGTACTTGAATTCTTTGCATGGAATGCCTAAGATAATAGAGTCAAGTAATTTGCGGTGACATTCAATATAATTTACACTCACCTTACCGCACACACAAACACATGAATACATTGCAACTACAGCTCCTCGTGTATCTGTATGTATAAATAAATCTAATATAACAGAAACATTGAAACATAGATCCAAATATTAAAGCAGAAGAATAAGAAATTCAAAAATGATCACTGTACTGCTTCATCACTTGTCTTCCAGTTAAGGGAACCAACGATATAAATGCATGCAGTGTGGACAGTGAGAGAGCGAAAGTCTGTCTCTTCAACAAGTGTAAATTAGTCTTCTCAGTCAGTCATTCAGCAAATCGTGCACCTTACTAATGTGGACATACTTAAAACCATTACATACGTAAAGCCAAATAAAGTGACATATCAATATCAATTCCATTGAAAAATATGACACGTCCAAAGAATTTCGCCTCATTTATAATCACCTGTACAGTTCATTAAAAAAATATGTCTAACTACTGATAAAAAGCATTCAAAGAAGTATGGGATGCTGACTACAGTGAAACATGTAGTATGAATGTAAAAAAAACCTTGGATTATCTCCATCCTAGCATTTCCCTTACACAATTTTTACTTCATTTTTGGCAAGTCCCTTCCTTAATTAATCCTTAATTACACTTCTGCTTCATTCCACTACATACATAGTAATAAATATAATATATGTAAATAAAGGGTAAGGTCGTTTCAATTCATTCTCATAGCCGTAGAGACAAGAAACATTGGGTTTCAAACAAGGTCTTTAAACAATAGAAACAGGATCCTCATTATCATGGCAAAAGTGTCATCAATTTCCTTAAAAGATCTCTGTGATTATCAGAAAAATTAATAACAATTCCTCAACTTTTCCAACTACTTAGTTGCTAGTGAGCAGACTAGTCGCATTTTTTCTCGCCACCACATATATCACACCTTATCACCTACTCCCTTTAAGGGCATTTTATTACAAGGAAGGAAGTATACATACGAACATATTCAACATTTCACATACGTTACGTAAACGTAAATACAAAATCTTATAATGGGAATACCAGAGTTCCATCCAAAAGCAAATATGAACAGAATGTTGCATTATTAACTTTCTGTCTCAAATTTTTTCGTTGGCCGTAAATTGGTCAAGAAAATGAATTGGACGTGCTCACTACGTCGTGACAGAATTTATTTGCACGCATTACTACATGTACAATATACACATTTAGTTTCAAAGACTACACCGTGACTGAGAATGAATGAATTCAAGCCTTCAATTATGCAGTTACATACATATATATACATATATGTACGAAGTTCATATTTGAAACCCTCCAGGATTGCAGTTTGCAAAAAAGTACAAAAGTTAATATAAGCAAGAAAAATGGAATGCATACCATATTGTAAGGTTTATATAAAATTGCAAATGACCATTAAAGGCATAATTTCAGTAACCTGAGTGAGTCCCATGGTTCCCCTACTAAAAAAAAGTCCCATAGAATGCGAAACTCCTAACCCATTTCCACAATGCCCTTTGTTTTCTCACGTCAATTAAATTTAGAAAATGCAGCGTACACACTCAATCATACATTCTACTAAAATTATAGATATGCCTAATTTTAGTACTATAATTAGTGATAACAGTACTACTGAAGGTAGTATACATAGTATACACACATTTGATTCATACACATATTGCATACAAATAAGTATGTATAGTTCTCTAGCTTTCTCATTCGTAATTTTGTGGCACAATCAAACACGGAAAGTAGCCAGTAGTCATCATCCAGGTTTTCCCCATTAATAATTAACCGATATGCTGTGCTGTGGTCACATGCGTCTAAAAATACATTCTAACACCTGCAATTCAATTCACATGCTCACACTAACAAAGCACACTTTACGTAATTGAATTCCCATCAACAAATTTTATGTACCCACAAGAAAAAGTAAAAAGCCGGTGTTCCAATCTCAAAATAACAACTATTCATTTCTTTCTACCACAAAGTGAGTTACTTGTTCCACATTTTCACCCGGAAGAAGGACAGACATTGGGAGGGATAAAAGAATGCATACAAAGAAACTAATGTAGTTTGCGGTGTTCCTTATGACGTGTCATTGTAGTATGCAAATGAAACACTAAATTGTCATTGGAAATAAACTGGGGAAGAGAGCTGGACACAATTTTTACATACAATATTTATGTGTGTTTGCGCACCTAACCTATTTATCCTTAAAAATACCAACAGTGAACTCCTGACTGTCAGTATGACGTATGACGTCAAGTTTCCTTATTTCCATCAAACTTCTTACCAAGCCCAGCCCATCATTAGAATAGACAATATAAGGAGAACGGGGCAATTTGCACGACAAGAGGTCGGAGGAAAGGTAAGAAAAACTGTCCATCCCGCTGGTTCCGCAGTAGTACTTGTACATACAGTAGCAGCATACTCATGATAACGATTAACGAGTAGTTCACCCTCACCCATTGTCAGTAAGTGGGTGAAATCAAGTGGCCATACATTGACTTATTGAAATCTTATGTATCTACGTATACTTTAAATAAACACACACACTTGATCCTTTCATCCTCATCTTGCCGTATTAAAATTTCCCTCAAATTTCAATCAGGCTCAAATTCATGAATAAAGCGAGACTGCTAATATGATTAAAGTTAAAGCAACAGCATCCACCCACCTTTACAAACTTCCATCTTTCCGGCCGGACTATGTAGTAGTATTTTTTTTAAAAACCCTCTACCATTTTTATGAACAAAATCCTAAGAAATAAGACACGACTTCAGGAGGTACAAAAAACTGTCCTGTCATTCCTACCATCTTACCCACCATAATACGTACAGTCACCGTCCTCGTCCTCAAAGAGACAATACTAACAGATACTTACCTAGACTCAGTAATGTACATACATTCATAAATAAAAAAGAATAATTACATGCGTGCAAAATAATGATGAGAATGAATGAATAGAGATGTGAAAACTAAAGCTAACTTTTCATAAAATTTCTCTTTTTGTGAGAAAAACTGTAGTGAAGAAAAATTAACTGGTGCTCATCGACAATGAAATAACTCCCACAAAGATGACTGACTCACGATCATCAAAAACATCTTCAGGGAAATGGATGCACATTCTTCTTTGTTCGAAAATCGATAGCCACCACCGCTTACAGCTAATAATTTACATGTACCAATTCTTTCAATACTACTCCTGTCATAGAGAAAGTTGCAACCCATCTCAAACTTGCATGATGCACACCACAAGACAAAGAAACGTGGTAAAGATCCAAACCATGCATATCGATACAATCATGCAAAGCTCGAACACGTCATTTCGCATACATGTACATTTTTGCATGGAATATATCAGACCATATGAAAAGTACCAAACAATTAAAGCGATGAGCTTACAATATCCCTCCGTGCATACAAATGTAAATACATATAAACCCATGAAGGGGTAAATACCCGTGAAATCATTTTATTTACACGCATCATTACCCAGTCAAATTACAGTTTTACTAGTAGTCAGTGTTTATCCCAATCCTCTCCACAAAAACTTTTTTATGTATCCTCCTTGCTTCCCTAACAATTGCTCCATAAATTATGCAGTAGCAGAATTTTCGCTTCAATATAGATGCCTGCTGTTTGTGCATATTAAATACCTATCTATCAAAATTTTCAGCGTTATAACTCGTACTACATATAGTTACATAAATTACACAATATATACAAAAATCCGTAAAACCCTACTACCTCAACGTTCCTTTATTTCACTGATAATAATAGCTTTAAAAGTCATGCTATACCAGATGCCATAATCACATGAAGAAATTGACAGTAGTGGTAAAAAGAACCCTACCGAGCCGCACAAAACCAATATTAGACGTGAACACAAGAACAAACCAACATAAGAGTAGATATACAATAATTTGATTGAAAATACCAAACAAATTGACCTATTAAGCAGTCTCAAAATAGAAGGTTCTTGCCAGTATAGCATTCCCTTGTAAAACTCTAATTTCCTAATTCCATTTTTCCACTTGCAGGAAAACATCCTCTTAGACCAACAAAGTTAAAAGGAAAGGGAAAGCACATGCTTCAACTAATTGTAAGCGACAAAGTAGTAGTAGATGTTTTTTATGAGTTCGTAGTATGTATTAGTGGTATTCTCCAGGGGAAGTTTAATGACCTCGGGTAATACAGAGAAGATAAACATTCATGCGGACTAAAGCATATATACCATTACATGTAAATCGTAGATACATATGTCACAAGCAACGGAATTGAGTCAAATGCTTGAGAATGCGAGTAAACAAAATTCCAGCATTTCTCCTCCCTCGTACCTAAAGAACAGGAAGAACATAATGGTTCCAGTTCAACCAGCTGAGCCACATATACATTGGAATATTAAAGGACATATATCTAACGCAAAAACTCCTATAAATGACACTGTATCCACTAGAAAGTCAATACTGCCTGGACTGGAGTAGTTAGTTGCAGTTTTGAGTACAGCCAACCAGCATGTGTATAGCATATGTAAGAAGCACATAACTCTTAAATAGTCATACATGTCACTAGTAAATCTCATGCAAGTAAAATATGTAGTAGTGACCCATTGAAAAACGCCAGTCCCGAATTAGAGCGTACAATAACTCTGAAAGGGAAAACACTTATGAGTCACTACAGAATTGTAACAACAAAATACTAGTGACACAGGAGGAAGCGGTAAAGTATACAGCGAAGTCAATACATATATACACAAACACATACTCTAGATAAAAACGACCCGCCTATTTAACGTCTAGACCCTAGACTTTTCTAATTCATACATTACTAGAAGCATTTTACAATACTGTAGCTGTACAAACGGCTTACATATCTGGAGAAAGGCTAAACACAGACATGTGTAAACAGTTTCGCGCTAAGCAGAAAAAAGTATCATCGTCACTGTTTTATGTCGTACTAGTTGACAGTTCACATATGCATATACCTATAAATATTACTAATAATAAGATTCAATACCCTCATATAAACAATTACACATACGCACAAATACACAGTTCTAATCTGGCAATGGAAATGATTTCCAAATCATTTCTCCTTGTACATACTACTACATATGTTGGCATTTCATAAATTATCAGCAAAAGTCTAAAAATATTTATATTTCTATACACGATAAGAATCCTCGTCACTTCTCTACTCTCATAAACGTCTGATAGTTAATGTAATAATATCATTAATAAGAGGTAAACACCGCTAAACCATCAAGAGTATGCAAATATTTGAAAAACATTAAGCTCCTTGTTTTGACTGATTACAAGCTTCTTTCGTATGCAATCATCCACCATCACTGTCTTGTCCTGCACTACGATTGCGTGTAAACTACACATGGAGAGATGGAGAATACAACAGATAGTGTTAGTTTATCAACAAGCGACACCTAAGAATCACGAACTTCCGGACTCAAGTGTTAAAAGTGTATATATAGAATTTGGCAATACTCCACTCATCAGTTCACTTCCTCCTCCTGACAATGATCGATGTTTTCTTCGGCGAGGAAAAAAACAAGTGTACTTTCTAGTTTCTAGTGACTGGTAGTAAGTTCACTCTCATATCCTCGCTTGTACTGATTTTTATAGGGATAAAAAACAAACGACCCTTGTACTATGCAATCGGTACACAGCTTTAGGGAGCTTCCGTAAAACCTATCTGCATACCTTATTTATCTATTTCCAAACCATTGAATTAACTCCCTAAATACCGGAAGGCAGGACGAAAGTTTTAAGCTAAATAAAACAGTACTAGATTACACAGGCACACAGATATTTCTTGCAACATTAATGGGAACATTAACACATCTAAGGGAATCTACATAAAAAAAAAACATCATTTTCAATGCTTTAAAAGGACCCATTTCTCTACTTAATTTGCAGAAGGTTATTCCACCCTGACCCTATTCTCTTGGTTTTCCAATACCGCCTCATTATTTGACATTGTAGGAACTCTGCTAACTTTAACGCTTAGAAATTGTCGATGTAAACATTAGATAGATAGATATTTATTCAAGTCGATATGGCCTTAGCCCTTACAACCACCGATGTAAACATTAAAGTTACATTGAAGAAAAAGAATCTTATCTAATAAAACCTGCACACATGAGTCGATAATGATAACTTAACATTCAGTCTGAAAAATACTCGCAAATAAAAATGACTCAACAGTAATGATAACTGAAGTTACAGATTACCGAATTGCACATCTCTATCCTTGATGAAACATTTAAAAATTCAATGACATAAACTACATCTGTAATCAAAAACAACGAAAAAAAAAGAAAATGGAATAACAAAAAGCCCGTAAAATCTGCTAAAATACGCATGCATCCTCCTCAGTCCTCGTTCTATTTAACTGCACTCACACTCGAAAGAATTGCCAAGTTTTTCATTCTCTACAACCAAATTCTACATAGTCACACACCAAGTAGACATGACGGACCCATCATAGCTCTCTTGATACCATTTCTAATGGATTTGAGTTGGTCTTTTGTAAACTGTTAGGTCAGCTCGAATTTATGGTCGAACTAAATTACACCTGGTAGGCATTAAGTATGCATATATACACGAGGTCATACTACCCAAGTTTCAATTCAACTAGACTACTAATTGTTAGTCATTGCTGAATATTACAAATTCTGAAAGGGAGACTCCACAAAATATGATTTTTTTATCAATATTAAGATACACAGTATTTATTCTCTTCGAAAAAGGCTCAACCATAACTGTGCCTGCAACCTGCAACACATGACATGACCAAAATAAAAACCGAACTGGTTTTGCATCCTTTCCAACTCTAATAAATTAGTAAATTTGCACGAAAGTAAACTTTCCTCCCTCCCTCCACGTTTGCAGAATACACTCCCACTGTACTGCACTGTACTGTAGTAAGCAGCCGCAAGTGTACTAGTAGTGCCTCCTTCGCAAAGTGAGTATCACTATCATCACAAATCACCTCTTCGTACAAGTGCAGTTCCCGCTTAACATTTCGCCCTTAATGTAGCGAACGAAAATACGTATTTAACTAGCTTGCAAATGCGTAATGAGTCACCAGTGCTACAGAATTTTTAGCATGACACATAATACATGCGAACTTCCCTGTACATACATACCCTGGTTGTAACCTTCTCCTGTGATTTGGATATTAAAATTTCCAGAGACAAATCACCTGCATGCAAATTCAATAGCAATGTAAGGTCATTAAACAACCACCGAGTCTCAGCCATGTTAGCATAACTGCAGAGGTTGTAATGATGAGCCACCGTTAAATTATTTCAGTTACTTTCCAATCCTTTTACCAGCTTAGGAAGTATCAACTAAAACTCAAATACTGAATACACAAATGCTAATTAATATTAACCAACGATGACTCAGTTTAATTTTAGCACAATCCTTAGCACCCAAATGACACAGTGTGATTACTTCATTCAGCATATCTATCTACTTTTTTCAAATAATTTAATAGTTAATAGTAACTCTCATCGTCTCCACGTGCTCATGGAGAGGTTAAATTTACTCTTCTCCAAGCAAACAAATTAAGCCAGTTTTACATACATACAGACTTTCCCATTCAGCTAAACGCCAAACATCATTGTATGGATTAACCCACACAGCGATGAATCTTTTCTCAACACCACAAATCAATACAATTAACATTTTTAACTTTGTGAACACAATGCCGTCCCAAGTCTCAAAAACTATGCATGCTCATCCTTTCAATCCTGGCAATGTGAAACAGTTACAAATGAAGATGTTGATACTACCGTCGTCAATACAAACTACACATAACTCGCAGGAACAAGGCAGCACTTAAGACATGGAATCTCCAAAACATTCATCTAAATAGCTAATATAAGAATGTACGCATGAAACCTCATCTGTTCCTTGCTTATTTAGTTTTTGCAATATTCATATCTTCTTCACCCACATCCCCTCACGAAGTTCTTCAAAAACTTTATTAACACACCTGACTCTCCTCTTTCTTCCTCATAAAAGTGCAGTCATCATGAGAGTCGGTTTTACACATACTTAAAATGGTGAGTAATAAAAGATTTGCCGCCACTATGAGTGTCACAATTATTACGATCAGACTATACATGCTTACAACTTATTCAGGAAAAGCTATCCCAAGGTAACAAGATCCTCCAGACGTTAAGCAAATTGCAAATTACAAATTCAGCATGCCGCAAAGATAGAAAAAAAAGCTTCCTTTACTTACAAGCTAATAATTTCCTTATATCCTTACCATTGCAACTGGGTCTATGGAATTGTACAACGCGAATTTTCTTGATAAATTTTCAAACATGGGACAACGTGAGCTCCAACAGTATTAGAATATGAAGTAATGAAAATGTAAACCAGAAACAACTCAATAGAGAAAAAACTATGTTAAAAGTTTCTGGATAGTTTTTGCACTTTTTTCCCTGTTTTTATTTCGACTACCTTTTTTGGAACACTTGTCAAGACTGACTACATTGCTCCATTCAACTGTGTCCTAGCAAATAGGAACTCATGTATGCGAAAATAAATGCTGCTACTTAAATTTTCAAGGTAATGGATATTAGGTAATGTGGCATCGGCTACCATTTATACACTTGTAGTAACAGTTTAAACATCAAAACCGTTCCGCGATCTAGTGAAAACTTACACGCAATCGAAATGAAAAGGATTATTGTAAGAATTCTAACGTGGGATAAATTGACCAACTCTCCTATAAACGACCTTCATGAAAAGGGCTCTTGCACGAAATCCTCCAAAACATTTACTCCAAGATCAATAGTACTACTTTAAGCGGAGAAGTTGAGACATTATGGTTTCAACCATAAATGAGAAGAGAACCTAAATTCGAAAGCTAATTTCAACCAGCACGTATAAATTACTACATTATAGCTAAATTGCACATCAAATAGCAAGCATAACAAGTCGGATGCCCGCAAATTAACATTGCATATTGCATTATCGGGAACTTCTTAGCTACAGGCTACAATAATGGAACACAATCCAAAAAATATATTTTTAAAAGTATTTGTATGGTTCTAAGGTTATATATAGTTATATATAGTTGGTGTTGTTATTGTTGTTCTCACTCGCCTGGATAAAATTACTCCTATTTCCTGTCCTCGGAGAACACAAAGTTTGTTACATTCCGAAACATAATCCTGCATATCCAAACCAGTAGGTCCGTAAAAACAAATGTATCTAACTAAGAGATATACACAAATATGTACACGTCTGAAGACTGCAATCATTATCAGCTATAGAAGTCCAGTTGAAAGGGAATCTCTTTTCCTTTTTAAGTATATCATTCATAAATCATCTAATATAGCAAAAATTCATGCTGTATGATGCATGACGTCAATATAAAATAAACTGACGAATTCAATGTTATCGGCAAACAAAGCACTTGGATCAGGATCGATAGCAATTCATCGATTACACAAGTAAAAAAAAAAGGAAACAAAGTAACCAACCAATCACCCAGTCCTTGCATCAGTTGCATATAAGTTGCTACCTGCACCTTCCTGTATTATATCGATACTACGAAATGCGAAGCCATGTATAAAAAATCCCATACATATAAAAGACACAATGTACGGAGCGGAGTATGGATTAAACTAGGGTCATCAGTGCCAGCAATAGAATGTGACATAAAACTTGGACCTTAAGAAATTTTCTTGAAGGCCATCATATAATTCAAAGCACAAGACGTAAAGACGGACTACCCAGTCTCAAAAATGAGGAAAAGCAATTCTTGTCACTTTTCCTTGATATATACTTTGTGTCGCAAATAATTAATTGCAATCAATTAGGTCACTTTGTTAACCAATGACAAATTTCCTACAAGGCAAGTAAAAACCGCTTGCCCGTGAGACCTTTCAACTTCTTATTTTACGGCGTATTTAGCCCTGTTCCAAATAAACACACCGTTTTCTAAATCCTCTATGAAAATAACTGCTGCACTTCAAAATTTATCTATAGTGATCTATGCTGCATGCGAAATTCATTTATACGAACCAATAGAAAGATATATAAATATGCAGCTATTTATAACTAAAAGTATATGCATTATCAGGATAATTTACCTCGGCTGGAGGTCTCATATCAGAAATGACAGTCTGTCGAGGGTTGGAAGGGGTAGGCATGACATTCAGGTTAGCTGTCACATTGGCCATGCTATCCACGGGACCAGCAGCGTGTTTGCCGGCAACGATGTGCGGGTTGAGTGCGACGATGGACTCAAGGTCCACCTGGAAACAAGTGAGTCATTAGTTAGCAACGTCCGCATCTTTTGTGATCCCACACATCATCTTCATTTAATGCCTACAGCCTAACTCAGCCTTTACTAGGAATGATTCATTTTTATGCAAAGCATCTAGAATGTACTTGATTTACCAAACAGAGCAGAGGCATCTAAAAATCATTTTTACAAACTGTACTACAATAATCAAAAATTTCAAAATCTAAGACTGTTCGAATTTTGATCACCTCTTTCCCTTTGGTCTCATTCCTTTCGAACCACTCTACAGTAATACTTTTGGTTTCCCAATTGATTCCCGAAACGACAGCGGTGTGAACTCGACCTAGACAATAAAGGGAAGGATCATTACACGACAATTAGATTACACATTCTTCATCATATAAGTTGTGCAATAATAATTATTTCCGTTCCTCATGGTGATAAAATACAATTAGCAATGAAAAATAATACATTATCACATAACTTGAACTTCACCATATAAGCCATCTTTAGGAAATAAATTACACAATATTCAGCAACAACTCATCGACTGTGATTATTACAGAGGAAGAGATTCCCAAGGAACAAGAGAGCTACACAAAATAATTTCTACAATTAAGATATAAATGGCTCCATAATTACTTATAGGATATTTGTAGGTCACTTCAAAGATGATATTATATTTGCATTGCCTTTTACAGAACTCAGAGTAATTACTATTTTCCCCAAGTAGTAATTCATCATATTACCCACAACAACATCTCTCTCTACACAAAGTTCCTATCCAAACTCCAATGCTGCTTACAACATTTCAAGTGAAATAAAGTGTGGGGACAAAAATTGGCAATGTGAAGGCCTTACACTTTGCTAAATAGGAAAAAGCAACGAAAAAATTACGTTCCACACTCACTATCTCAAACTAGGCAAATGTATAGACAGAAGGACATAGGGAAGGGTTCACGACAGCCAAGTAAAGAGAGAGAGATGAAAAAATAAAAAAGAATATGGCATTAGTCCTTATTTGGCGAGAACAATCAGAGAATCCTATCCTTTTATACTTTTATTCAATGCTTCTATAACCTCTGACTATCTCTCCCTGCTCTAATCAAAAAGTAAATGCATAAACGTATTACCACATGGTAACTTGTATAACAAAATTATAATAACAGTATGACTCCTAGTCTCGGACTACAAAACAACATACATCTGAAATAAGTAGGTAGGTATTACATACGAATTTGAGAAACTATCTATTGGTATTTTTACATCACTTCTTGAACCCTTTACTCAAAGTCACAGTCAATTGAGAGATCTACCACTGCAATGACTGACAAAAAATTGAGACAAAAAATTCGAACAAAAAATTTACTGGGTGTTCTCTCTCTGTCGCTCAGTATACTTCAAACTTACTATGAAAAAGGATGAGGTTATTTTTAAAAGTGAGGAAATCAGAACTCCTTAAAAATACTTACAGAAATCCTCAAGTTCCTCAACTATTAAAAGTTGTCACATAGTTTCGAGATCACAGAGAAAATTTTAAGTTAAATCAAAATGTATCTCTGCATAGTTACATTGAATAACACTCCAATGTGCATATACTAAACAGAACTTCATGACAATATGTAAAAATTGGATATAACATCAAAGATTTATATTCCTCACCATCCGTTCTTTTGATGTTGACTTGCATGCCAAGTCCAAGGGAGTAAATGACCGAGCTGTCCATCCCGCCACCCACGCGATTCAAACCTTGAAACACAACAAGAACAACCACGAAAAAGGTAAAAATCTTGATCAGTTCAACATCATGGCTTTTTTACCTTCAATAATAATAATAAATCTATTCTTCCATATTGCTACATAGATGCACATACATTCTTCTATGTACATGTACAAACTTTGAGAACGAATTATCAGTATCAACATTGCTTTGTGAAGGAGAACATTACGAACCCAGTACATTCCAACATATTTCCAACTCAACTCAATCAGACAACAATATTTTCATCGGGGTTACAATTGAAACTACACTACACCATTAATTTCAAGTGCACAAATCATCATTCTATGCAACTTTACTAGCACTACTTCCAACACAATTTCTGCCAGTAACATTACAAATGACTAGGTAGTAGAATGGCACCTCCCTTCATAAGTCCTATTGCTGGTACCAGCCCAGTACCTATCAATACATACATATATATATACACACATAATCATCTATTTCTAAAAAAAGCAAAACGGTTTTTTACATACATCTGGAAATTACCAATTTCCAGAAATTCATCCGAAAGACCGGACGGCGCTACACGCAGACAATCAGTGCAAATGTCTAAGAATGCATTTCTGAATGCAGTTATTGGGGATGGCAAGAATTATGTGTATCATACAGTTCATTTCATGCAACAAGTAAAACAAAAGCGCTTCAATTATTGTAAAAATTGTAATTCGCTGCACACGCTAGAGTTTACAATCATTTACATTCAACTTCCCTTTCTTCCCACATACTTGAAATAACTTTGGTTCTAATAGCACTCAACTCCTTAAGGTTAGTTTACTATTTAAGTATGTATTTAACTGACTGTCGCTTGAATTAAAGCAGCTGCGGTGGCAGTAGTCATGGCAGTATTGGCGTTAGTATGATATTACGTTATTACGTAGTCAGCACAAGTTTACAAAAATCCTTGCCACCCATCTTGTGAGTTGTCAAGTCCAAGAATTTTTCAACTTGTCACAGACACAACACCGTCGTCGTTTATCTTCTGTATTCACAAACAAGAATGTGGTAAGTAGAAAAATCCGGCAAGCGAGCCAAAACTAGAAGTTAAATAGCTTCAAATGCACCACTACTTAGACATAGGATATCCTCAATCCTAACACAGGAAAAAATTCCTCAAATCGAAGGGAGACCAAATATATATCGGTGATAACACTACTAATTATTAGAAGGACGGATAAGATACACTCAAGTAGCTAGAATTAACACGCAACTAAAGGAACTAAGGAAAAGAGTAAGTTAATTGTGTGTATTAACAATTAAGTACTAATATATTGCTTCATGAAGCCTATGGAGTCCATGTACTGAAAATTGAAATAAAGAATAAAGACTCTCGAACAAAAGTCTTCACAAAGTCAATTACATGGACACTAAAAATTACCAAATATTTTTTTAAAGCAACAAATAGCTACAATAGTACTGGTTGAAAATTACAAGCAAAATAGGGTGGAGCTTCGCCCAAAATGCCAGTGGCAGCAGAGGAGGAATTGGTATAATTATTTGCGACGGGTTGACGTGTGACTTGTCCTAGCCCTGTAATTTGCTTGAATTCAAGATAAGAGCAAGCGACACAATCACAGGGAAAATCTTGATTCAAAAATCCCGAATCGCAATGATTTTGTTGATGGTCATTATGACGAAGATGATTTGAGTAAGAAGACAGTCTTTCAGCAGCGCTCCTCTTGCCTTCGACCGTACTCCTCATTCCATTATTCAAGATCACATCACTAATTTCATGCATTTTCTCACACAGATAATAACCAGGTAGTCAAGTCCGGATTACAAACAAGTAAATAATAATAATATGATAGCAAAGGGAAACGCTTTGCTGTTGTGAAAAAAAAACACAAGTTTATCAAAATAATGTACAAGAGAAGAATGAAGAATAGATAGAAAGAAGAAAAGGAAGAAAAGCCTTGCTTTATCTTCCTTCCTTTTTAAAATAGTTTTTTTCGTCTCTTTCTTGTTTATCGTTTTAAAATACACTGTCAAATCTCCAAGAATTTTGAATACCTATACAATAATAACAACTCTCCTCATGTATATATCTATATATATATAGATATTTATGTACAACACTTTTTACATTTGGGAACACTCTTGATCACGAACAACTATAATACAAGGATAGTGTATAGAGTAAACAGCAACAACACCAATAACAATGGACAATCAACAGAGTCAGACTAGCGAGACTTGTGACCCAAAATAAATTCCTTCGAAAATTTCGTGTGTGAGTATATATCCGCCTACACTCCTAACTACTACTACAACTGTAACTACCAAACTGCAGCTTCCTTTCCTTCACTTAAAGGAATAATAAGGGATGGAAAGAAATAGTATCAAAAGAGAGAAATGCAGATACGTTTCCACACTTACCACTAATAACAGTAGTGTGCTGACTACCACTACTTCTACTACCAATTCTACTATTCCTATCCCTAATAAGTCTACTGCTGTTGCTTCCTCGGATGTACCATACACTCAACAGCACCACAAGGAATAGCAAGACATATGACAGGAATACAGGCAACATAAGGATACGGGATAACTCGCCAACCTCTCTCTGGTAGTAATAATAAGTATACACGGCACACAACACAAGAAATCTTAACTACAAGGTATGTACAGGCAAATACACAAAAAGACGAACAGCCACATGCAATAATCTCAAAACTTTTACACAACCTGAGATCACCGTCAAGAATGAGACGAACCATATGCAAAGACAACTTTAGTACCAGAGCAGAGTACAAAATAACACACAGCATGCAGAAATACAATCAAAGCAAGAGGGGCTGAGCAGAGAGCACCTTAGTAAAATACTACTACCTACTACGTAGTGTTACCACAAAATACATGCTTGCACAAGTCTGCACAAATAAAGTTTTACATATTCAAAAAAACGTGATCATCGCATAATCATAACAACAAGCCAATGTACAACATTATCAAAAACAGAGATCAAAAGGTACTATTAGTAATAGAATCACCTTTGTAGTATCATTCTTATCATTATCTTTCTGGCACCTAAATACTCAACCATGCCGTTTATCCAAATAAAACACTAAATACGAAAACGAACTCCAAACCCCAACATCATACACTCATACATAAGCTATTATTCCAAATTGTACAAGAACCCGCAGAAAATACAATAAATATAATCACAGCATTAAAACCACCAAAGTGACTACAACAACCATTACTTCTTAAGAAAACACAATAAGATAAAAAAAAAACATCTACCAAAAATTCTGTCCTTACAAAATTCTCAGTCAGTCAGCATATATTCTCTAAAATCCGTTTGCTTCACAAGCTGACAAAATCTGGTGGGGAGAAGCTGCGCTCTTGCACTGACGCTGTGAATCTGATTTGGTTTCGTGAGACACTTCTCAAAAAATAGATAAAAGTGTTATGATGACACCTCTGATATGGCAAAAGCGTGGTAGTAGTTAGTTAAAAGTTAATTTCGTAGGTGTGCAAAAAAGTGACAAAAAGCATGTGTTGTTCATTGAAGAAGCAATGCCTCACAGCCGTCTTCTTTTTCTCCATTCACATTTTTTTTACTTTATAGGCAGTAGTGGTAGCAAGCTGTAGAAATCTGGGCAGTGGTAGTAACTTAACAACGGGACTTGGAATAGATTGTCTTCAATAGTTGCGAGAATGATATCTGTATATCATCGTAGATGTTCTTATAGAACTGCTGCAATTAATATTTTCCTTAATTCAAATCCTGTTCACACCCAACTGTTTTTCTTTACTATACTTGTGTACATACTTACTTACTGTATGTGAATAGAATAGTTTTGCTTGAACACATGCCCCACTCTAAATTTTGTATTCTCTAAAAACGTTTACGTTTTTTAGATTTTAAACAATATCTTAAATGATATACTCTCGTACCCCACTTCTACAGTAACTGAGAATCTAAATGCTTCTAAAGTATATGAAGCTCATCATTTCATGTATACACCAGTAGATGAACAAAACTTATCGCACTTTATACTTTTGACTATAATGTGGTCTTGTTGCAGTAATAACGACTTTACGCCAAAAAATTATCGAGAAATGTGGTACTTACTAACTTACTACCATTTATCAAATGAGCGCTTTGCAATTATTTGTGGCAGACCAGATACATATAACTGCTTTAATGTTTACACAGACACCCAAGCATACATCTACTTACCTCACCTAAAGTTTACTTAAGCATCAGAGGATAAATATAATTCCTGGATGCTGGATCACCTAAGTCTGATAAAAATTGCCTGTAGATATCTAATGCACTACCTAGCCCTTCTTGCCTGCATTGTATTTCCTGCATATATACACAAAATTACATCGGAAATGCAATAATAATAATTAGAATTTGTGTAATATAATAATGATTAGTGTACTGTCGCTTCGATGGTTTGCTCTAAATGATGTAGATACGTACAACTTTATTACGGTAAGTCACACATGTACACTACACCTTACTGGTTACACTTTAAAAAAAGAGTAATCATGTAATCTTGTACTCATTTCCTCTACAGACACTCTTTCAATTAACATGTGTGGAAGCTGACTGACGGTATGCCATAACAGAAACTAGAGCTTAATACCGACCACAATTTCAAAATACTCTCACAGGAAAAATATCATTCACAGTTAATGAAATACCACAGAGACTTCAATAATGATTGCACTTTATCCATTCCAATGCAATTTGGTAAAGTAATAAAAATAAAGAAGAATCCTAGTAATGATCCTCTGTGTCATTGCAAATAGAGCAAATTATTGTTTTCAAGCAATGAAATATCATTTCTCTATTCAAAATCTGATGAACCAATTTTAACTGACCTCTACAAATGATCATGACATGTATTACTGAACTGACATTGTAAATCACACTGCAATGCTGATGTTGGTGCACAGCTAATGAAACAAAACCTCACACGTCATTCTATTTCGAATTATTTGAAAATTTCCAGTAAGTGGTATTACATTAGCAAAATACACGAGCATAAAATTTAGTTAAGATGACAAACCCCGACTCCATGAAGTGGATGAATTGTAAGGAAGGCACAACATTCGGTGAATGAAGAGTCGGCCAAACTGTCTGACCGTTCGGGGGATTCTTAAAAAGAAAGAAGCACACGTACTACACTTGTGGGATGAAATTCTGTCTCTTTTGCAAACAGACACAACAAGGGAGAAGAAAGGATGCAAAACAGATGATGACTTTTATGTATTCACGTTTGAGATAGTATAGTGCAGCAGCTGAAACTTGTGATTCGCCTTCGGTTACAGAGTATATATAAGAGTAGCAGAGCCTGGAGGAACCTAACCAACTGTCAATTTCATTGAGTCTCGTCAGTACTATAGTCGACCGTCGTTGGTTTTAGTTTATAAGATTGAGTGTGTGCATTTGTACGTGTGTGTGTGCAAAAGTAAAGAAGAGATTGTAGTTCAAAAATCTTTGCCTCTTGGGTATTACATTTTATATGTTAAGAGCAGCTTATGCTTGCAGGCAATGGATGTTGTAAGCTGTAGTAGTAGGAGTTAGGACAAGTAAAATGAGTCCGTATTTACGGTCAATCTCTGCATGTATCACATGCAATATAACTAAAAACTACACATACTACACAACCCACCAAGTCTATGATATATAAAAGACCTGAATAAAAGTACCTTGCCTGAGGTTTCTTTAGCCCCTATATAATATCAACCAAATGTGTAGAGTAAAGGAGAGAAGAGAGAGAGAAAGAGCAAGATAAGGAAATGTAAAATGTAACAACGCATTCTCTAACGTCAATTTACTCCTGTACTCTATATAGCATTTGTTCACACACATAGTACAACTTCAATGTAAGCTAAAGCTTGCTTGTTGTTTCAATTTTTTTTTCGCATAAACTCATTTGCTTTTAAACCATTATCTTCGGTTCAAGTCATGTCCATATAGTTCCCCTTATGTCGATATAAGTATCATCAAAAAGAATGGTTTTACTGGTGCTGGTTGGGCGGGTTAACTTATATAGTTGAACAATATGAGTAAATATATAAAGAGTGACTTATTCAGACTATATGTGTAACATGTAAAATATAATCTGCTATGCAACCCCCCTTGAATAATGCTCTATATAAAAGGTATAATGTCAAATCAACTCCTGCATTATTACAAGTACACCAGCCTAGCAACTCAAAACTTAAATACTACAACCAGCAACTACAGATTAGTAGTATACATCTATAGCTGTATATGAATTTATACACAGTAATCCAGTAAAAAATTTAACCTCGACCATGCAGCATGAGAAGTCCAACAACAAAAGTCGAGAAGCTCTATCATTGCCGAATCAAACTGTCAAACTTCCTATGTGTTTAAATGTTACGAACTTTTGTTCACCATTTTGGTTTCTTATCTTCATTCCCGTGTCCTAATTTTTTTTCGCCAAATTTCAACTCTTTTTTCTACAAAAAACTCAAGTCTCACATCCTCATCATGAATGAACTGTACAATGATAAGATACAAGTTTCATCGAAATTCAATGGACTCAGGCTTCTATGTAAACGTACTATAAACTATTCCTGTCTAAATCAGTTGCCATAAGTTATCTACAAACACAACTCTGCAATGTCAAAATACGTCAACTACCATTTTGACACTACTGTCAACCGTTACAAGTTACAACATGATATGTAGATTATAACTTTCATAAAATCCATTTACTTCACTGTTTAACTCGTTAAACATCCGCAATTTCCGATCCGAGGGCACCCAGCCATAAGTATATTTTTAAATATTGACTAGAACCTCGATTCCCTTGTACTAAACCGAAACCTCCATAAAATATTTCTCTTCATAAACTCCTTCATGTTTCACCACCAACTTTTACAAGCATTATTACCTTCGGATTTGGATGCAATTCCTTCAGTCACCTTGGGAAGATTAAAAAGTCTAGTCATTCTTGAATTCCTCATGCTTTACTTATACTCCGAAAAACGATACTACACACGAATTTTAAACACCTAACACCCACAAAACTATATTCTACCACTGAAGAAACACAATTCCCTCCGTAGCTCTGCCCGTCCTTTAAAATCCAAACTATTAAAACTATAAACTATAGTTTCAAGAGCAACCGACAACAACTCCAAGACTCCAATACTGTCACTCACTCCTCCTATGCGTTCGACACTCAAGGAAAACCTTCCACTAATTTAAATTTCCAACAAATAAACCTACGAAATTTTTACAGGAAGAACATTCAAAATTAGCCAGTCCGGCACATAAGGCAATTTTTAGAATACTACCACGCACACAACTACTAAATAAGTATAGTTCTATATTTCTTCTGCACATTTCTAAATCCAACTACCTACACTTTTAAAACAACAAGAGCACAAAACAAGTACAAAAAGATTACTTGCAAGAAATCAAACCTGAGCTAAACCTTTAACTTATTCCATTGACAAGAACACCTCATGTGCCGAAAAGAATAAAGTGACGATGGTAACTGGTAAATAACCTACGTTCCCCTTTTGATTGACGGTGAGAGAAAGAGAGAGAGAGAGAGAAATGATGACTCACCAGAACCACCACTATACCATCAACATTCGTCCAACAAACTCATCAAAAATTACACCAGCAAAATCTTACAATGTCAAGAATTTACAGCCTGTCTATAAAATTTTAAAACCAACACCATCAGCGAGGACAAAAAATCAAATCTAAATCCCATCATCACATACCGATAGTGAATGCACCGCGAGAAAAAAAACCATCCAGTCATAGTCATATATCATTTCAGAATTACTACACTGATCTAAAAACCTGCTAAAAATTGCATAATTTATAATTACTACGAATCTAAGAACAAGATAACAATCAGTATTTCACGTAGATATTACACATTTCATGATTCATAATATACTTATTATAAAGAGGGGCTTGAGAAAATCGATCCGTTTGTCTCGAGTATACATTTCATACCGTTAAACGGTCTCTTCCCTTTCCTGTGTATTTACTTAACACACTCTACCACACCATATATACTGGCGAGTACTCTAGATACATATTTATTATGGAATTGAGTTGAGGAAAATATATAGAAGTAAAGTATATCAGTGTAGATGTCAAAAAATAAAACAATAAACTTTCCTTACCCATCAATAAATTGCGCCCGGAATGTGGAAATTCAAGAAAGAGTCACTTCCGCTCACACTACTCCCTACTTTTAATAACTAATACAACAATTCATGGAATTAACAAGGAAAATTCCAAGCAAAACTTAAAAGCCAAGATATAAATTCAACCACTAAAATTTTGCTTTGGGATTTTAGGGCTCTTACAACCGTCCCACAGGCTGCTGACTGGCAACGGCCAATTTTTAACACTGACTTCAAGTCTCCTACGACCAGGTGGCGTCTAGTACTAAAAGGCGGCTTTTATCGATCTACTATATCATCGGAACGCGCCAAAAACTACAGGAATTTGAAACCTCATACTTTTGCGACTTCTGACAATACTGACAAATAAAAGCAGTGCTATTGCTTCTCAATTTGCAATAATAATTCGCAATCGCAAATATACGTAATCGCAACTCAACTCACTCAAAGTGATGAAACATTATTGTTATTGCGGTATCCTGATTTACTGTGTAAAGTTGTAGTTATTATATCATAGTTTATCAACCTTGTTTAGCCACAAATTGTGTAAAAATCTTTCTGGGAACTCAGAACCGCATAGCTAAACATATTTTAAGCCTGTGAAGTTTACATATGGGATGCACTTGTAAAGGGTTGGAGAGAGCTTTAGCTTCCCCTGATTTGCCGACCGTTCTTAATCAATTAAAATTGGCTGAATTGACAATTATTGTGAAGGTCAAGAATAATTAAAATTTTCCAGAACTCGCCATAAAGATCTGTTCGTGGGGATTTGTAACATGAAACTGTGGTTGAGCAATGTGGTTTCTTTGGGAGAAGAGGGTACTGTGCCAGAGTTTTTAAAGATACATAGATTGCTGTGATTCCTGGATGAGCACATTTAATTATTGGTGCATTTTTGGGTGGCGTATTGCATTTAAATTTGGGTGGATTGTGATAGGAAAGTGAAGGGGTGTTGAGAATTGTGTTTTTGAGAAATTTTCGGGTTGACAGAGAAATTGATAACATGAGATTTAATGAGAAGGAGCTTGCAGTGATTGCCCAGAAGGAAGGAGATTTAGTGGGGAGGTTACAGTACACGCAGTATAAAGGACCACCTGGTTCTTATAAAACTCATGGTAAGGGACTTAGAATTAATTTGAGGATTTAAAATATGGGTACATTATGATCATATATTCCGGACTCCTACGTTTGTTATGGGTGGAAAGTTGGTTTTTTAGTATATAGGTTTAGGAATTCGAAAATTGGGAATGAAAATATGGAGTGAATGTGGGTATGAGTGGAATGGGAGTGGAATGTTTAAAAGTAATTAGGAGAGAGTAAGGAAGGAATTTGTGAGCACACCTGTTAAGGTGGTTTCGCATAGCCCCAGAATTAGTCGCAGTCGCAGTCGCTAAGCGATTTGGTGGTAAAATCGCTGTC
>JAQFXU010002287.1:0-21778 GCA_034693705.1 Spatulosminthurus flaviceps
AGTTGCTGTAGTTGGAGTTGTGGAAGTTGTTGTAGTTGGAGTAGTGGAAGTTGCTGTAGTTGGAGTTGTGGAAGTTGATGTAGTTGGAGTAGTGGAAGTTGTTGTAGTTGGAGTTGTGGAAGTTGATGTAGTTGGAGTAGTGGAAGTTGTTGTAGTTGGAGTAGTGGAAGTTGATGTAGTTGGAGTAGTGGAAGTTGTTGTAGTTGGAGTAGTGGAAATTGTTGATGTAGTGGAAGCTACCGTTGTAGTTGGAGTAGTGGAAGTTGTTTTTGGAGTAGTGGAAGCTATTCTTGCAGCTGGAGGAGTGGAAGTTGTTATTGTAGTTGGGGTGGTAGTTGTTGTTGAAGTTGTTGGAGTAGTGGAAGTCGTTGTTGTGGTCGGAGTAGTGGAACTTGTGCTAGTGTCTCGTCCACAACCAAGTTTTCCTTTGTGCCTACGACCCCCACGTCTTCGACCTTTTCGACCATATTTCCGACGTCTACTTCGTGTATCATCATCTTCTTCACTAGAGTCAGAATCTGATCCTGATCGGTTACGACCTTTTTTTCTACCTTTAGATGCTGATGAAGCCGTAGAGCTTGTTGTTGTAGTGGTTGTCGGTGATGTTGTACCGGGTAGTCCACAGCTAGTTATTTCTCCGCGCTTACGCCCGCCTCGTTTACCTCCTTTCCTGCTTTCACTTCGCACTGGGCTCTCGTCTTCCTCGTCTGAGTCGGAATCTGATCCTCTTCTGCCTCGCCGGTTAGGAGATCTTACTACTCTGCCTCCATTTTTCCTTCCACGAAGTTGTTCAACTAATTCAGTATCATCGTCTTCAAAACTATAAACTTGAGAAATAAAAACTATTATTAGTATGTAATATACTTTTTAAAATATAGATGTTCCAGTGGGACACTTTTAGTATTAGTACACAAATAGACCCCCCCCCCCAACACTTACTTGCGGAGGCAATATGAACCGCCAAAAGGAAACAAAGCACCAGGGCGAAACGCATCTTCTTTATTCAACTTTCTTAGTCTACACTAGACAGAGTATTAACTATTGACCATATGGTTCCTTTTTATTTTATACCTTTCCAGGTTTCATTTTCATTACCTTTTACTTTTCTTAATCATGTATGTCCTTAAGCCTTCTCTCATTGTATTACTTTGTAATAATTCATATAATAATTAACAATGACAATGAATCGTCAAATCAATAAACGTTGAGGCATTATTTCAACTTGAAATTTTCAAGTGCAACACGGGCTTAGTTTTTCACTGTGGTTAAATTAAATTCCCACTGCTCTCCCCCATCTACTCAACCATCATCGATTCAAGTGTGTGTCGGATGAAAAAAGCGACAATGACTATGCTTTTTATGGTACGTCATTATCATGACCTTTCCAGGCTTTCAATAACTTTGTCGTGGATCAAGCCCTGTAAATACTAGAATTTTATACACGTGTGGTTTTTTTCGTAGTAAATTATTAAACTCCTACACTGACCCTCTAAAAATATTTATCTTAATCAAACGGACGGTAAGATTGAATCATTAAACCAACTTTTACAAGCCAACCCAGTAAAATTATTTAAATTAATGACAAGTTCTGCCAATTCTACAAGAGCACTTTTTATAGAATGAAGTCTCCCCTGGGCATAAGAGGAAGAGAATTATTAGAAATTAATTTTTACAGTGATCGATTCAGTCTATTATGTCTATAATCCCATCATTAATAATTCAAGTGTGTCTTGAGATAGAGTCTAGATGATATTTTTCCTGCAAGCAATTTGTAGAAATAGCTGTCTACGAGAAGTTCTGTTTCATCCTGAACTCTTACTTATTTCTTCGTTTCTTAAAGGCTGGAAAGACACATGTTGTTACTTTTGTTTTGCGTGCAACTACGATATGTCGTGCATTCTTTAATTAATATACAACATCAGGTTATGTGCTTACCAGCAGAAGTGGTTAAGTAGGAGTGTAGGAGTCCTACCGTGGAACGTCTCTCTCTCTCTCTCATCCTCTAAACATGCTGAGGTAGGTTAAAAGGAAAATGCCTAGTAATTCTTCATGAGAAATAGCCTTAATAGCCTTTAATTTTAATATTATGTACATTGTGACTATGATGCAGATATGTATACACTTATGGTTAGGATGATTTCATTGTCTTATAATCATCACCAAGATATCGTCAATTTCACGGAAATTTTTTCATGTAAAAGATTTCTTGCGATCTCTTGTGCAACTAACTATAAGTATTATTTTATTTTGCCCTTGAGATATAAGTAATCAAAGCTTGAGTTTATTCACAGTTGTTTTAGTTCCTTTGAAGCTTTTTAAAAAAATCAATTAAGTTGAAAATGATATGGAACAGTTTTTCTGGGAACGCAAACTTTAATGGTCAAAACTTCATTGTAAGCGTTATTGCTGTACTATTTCAATTCACACTGGCAGTAGAGATAGGACGAGACCAGTAAATTCGATCTAAAACATTTTTATTGTGGATTTTTGTATTCCAGCGTACAAAATTGTGGCCGTGCCATAGTGTATATGTTCCTGTGAATAAAATGACCAGCCGCACTGGATGTATCGACATTAATTTTATAAGATGGTGCTGTTTATTTATTATTTACTTCAACGCTATTCATTTACATTCTACGCTCGCAAAGGAGACCCTTATCAGCTCTAAAAATGTAAAGTTTAATTTTTTTTGTCTATACATACACATACATTGCTTGTGTACACAAGTGCCGCACGCAATGTGAGCATAAATTGGAATATCTCTACAATTTTTTATTAAATACGAAAGTATGTTTGTAATCATAGGCAATAAATACAACCGCTGACAGTGAGTTGAAAGATGAGATGAAAGTAGCCAAAAGCTACCCTTACTATTTCAGTGGGTTTGATGATGACAACCGTCCAAGTATGTTTATAGTTTCTACACAGTTGTAAATAAATGTATGCCTTCTGTTTACTCTGGAACTTAAAAAAACATTTGTGAATACGTAGGAGAAATTGGAATGTAAAAAATAAGTGTAATTTTTTGTTGTAGTTCTTATTTGTGAATTTGGGAAGTGGGACCTGCGAAATTATTTTGACGAAAAGAGAGATATTGATATTTTGAACAAATACATTATCAAAGCCTTGGACATCTTCGCATCTGGACCTCCAAAGGAAAAGTGTCCGGAAGGTGATGCTGCGGATGGTACGGTGCTCATAGCCGACATGGAAGGTTTCAATGTTCGGCAGGTGGCGTCCGTTGAAAGTGCGTCAATTCGTCCTCCAATTCTTATAAAAGCTCATTGGCTTTAAAAATTAAAAAAAATGGCAACAGTTTTTTATAAGTTTGACATGATTTTTGATCACTGAAGCTTTCAGATTTATACTGGGCCTTGCAAGACAGGTTTCCAAGCTGGAGAAGCATTTAGCCTACGGCTACATTATCAATTGTAAGGAAAATATCTTATGAATTTTTGAAGTAAATAAAAATCATTAATGATTAGCGCGAGAAGTGGTTATCATTAATGATGCGAAGCCCCTATGAACATTGTCGTAGCGGGCGAAGTCGATGAAGCTTCAGGAACGCATGCGTACAAATGCATTATGATTTATGCCTCCGTATTTGAAGTACAAGAGCGCTATCTTGTACTTGACAGACACGAAGGATCTCACAAAAGCTAGTTTCGCTAAAGCTTCGCCCCTAAAAATGAAACCACATGGAAGACGTTGTCCCCAAAACTTGAATTTTAATATATATGTGACATTACAGTGAATTATATTGGGGAAAGAACATTGGAAGTTGCAAGGCCATTACTGGGGTCCTTTTTGGAACGCATTGATGTTTATGGAACGAATTCAAAACATTGGAAGCCAAAATTACTTCGGGTGATCCCCAAGAGTCAGCTTCCACCATGGTATGGTGGGGATCCGGACTTTTCTCCTATAGCGATCTACGGCTGAATCAAAATTCAAAATTACCACCAACCGACATCTTTTTGTTTCTCTAAAAGTATATACGCGAAAAACCTAAACAAATATTTCCAGCACATCTACCCAACAACACTATTTCTTTCCATATTAAAACTGTACTTTATTGTTTACTGCCAGAATACAAAGCCTTCTATTCTGGAACATGCTAGAGTTACGTGATTGAAGACGTAAAATTATTTACACTGATAAATGTAAAGTCCAAACAAAAGTTATAAGGCTTGGGAAATAAAAGATGTTGATTGCCGAAAGACAAACGTGTCTTCGTTCATATATGAGCTTCTTTCCTATCAGTAATCTCGGAAAATTACAAGTAGTATATATTTCGACCTTTGAAATATCAAGACGACTAGATTGGGGCACATTTATACTGAACTTCTTTTGATAAATACGCACTCAATTTTGTAAATGGTAACAGGTTCCAGTTTTTTCTCTCTTCCGTGTTCGCAGGATAACAGGAATATTTCTATAGCATCAAGCTTGAATTTATTGTTACAGTGAACAGTTCTGCCTGTATTGTGTATAGTGAATCATTATTTACATAAAAGATCAAAATGAATTTTCAGGGATTAAAAATAGTTTGTTCCTTCTCCGCGTGATAATTATAATTAGATATAACTGTGTTACCGTGATTAATATTCCTACAAAAATATTTGTATAAGCTGCAATGATTTTGAGAGTTTTGATTGTTACTGTGACGTTTTTAGCCTCTGTGTGTGCTGAAAAAGTAAGTGCTTGGCGTTTTTCTGTGAAAAATAATGTTTTAAATTGGTTAATAAAACCGCGATTGTTGACTGTAATAAAATGCGTTTCCTGGTCTCATTATTAGAAAATTACTTCTTTGGGTGATTGGGAGCCTCCTTTGGATTTGGTCATGAGATTCCCATACTATCTGTCAGGGTTTGATGATGAGTCCAGACCAGGTAACTAAGCACTTAGCACTTAAACTATGTGCAAGTCATAAGCACGTTAAATGTAATTAGTTATTGCCTGTTAATTAAATAATAATTAGCGACTAAATTTTAATTAACCTTCTTTAGTGTTTGTTTGTGAATTCGGGAAATGGAATTTGAGAGCGTATTTTGACAACAGCCGAGACATCAATGTTCTTAGAAAATACATCCAACAAGGCTTTTACAGGCTCTTTAATGTTACCTACACCCAAGGAGATCCTGCGGAGGGAACTGTTATTATTTTAGATTTGAATGGTTTCAGTATCCATCAAATAACGTCTACTGCAAGTAAGATCTACGCCCTAAACCGTATGTGCTGGTACATTAATTTACAAATGTAATAAGGTAACTTCAAATTTTACTTCACCTTACAACATCTTTTGCAGCTTTGAAATTCATACTTGAGTTGGCACGTCAAATAACAATCTACGAAGAACGTTTTGCCTATGGATTTTTTATAAATCGTGAGTTTAAAATTTAAAAATAGCTAATATTTTTCATGAATTTGTAGAGTATAGTATACATACAATAATAGTTTATTATAGTTTTGGGGATTATTTAATATTTAATGTTCATTTATTTTTGCAGTTAACTTCATTGCTGAAAGAGCTCTTGAATTAGCGAAGCCATACCTTGGGAGTATTATGGAGCGAGTTGACGTTTATGGGACAAATCCTTCAAAATGGATCCCAAAATTGCTTAAAAAAATACCACAAAAACAATTACCTCCTTGGTACGGTGGAACGAAAAATTTTAAGCCAGTCGAAGTATACGGATGAATATTTTTCGGGAAAATTATAAGCGACTTCCTTCCTCATTATGTAAATGTATAATTCATTATAAGGAAATCCTTTGTACTCTACCGAGGAAATTTTTAAACTTGGATTAATTATTCAAAAGTTATTGGGTAAATTTACATTAATAATTTATGTAATTAGTAATTAATTATTATATACATTTCTTTTGTAATACAGCAATACGGCCAACATTTATTGACTCAGGTTTGACTAATAATAATGCTATATGTACTTAACTATGATTATAAATTACTGATATGTATCCTGAGAAGGTTTTAACATTTTTATTTATTTCTCAGCATAAATGTTTGTTGCTGGCCTCGAATATTTCCGAGTCCGAAGTTTAGCGATTATAAAATTTGGCAATTCAGTTACATATTTTTAGGAAATTCTATACTGTGTTAGTTTAAATACTGGCGTAGCGCATATTTCTTGTTATACATATATATTAGTAGATATATTTAAGTATTCCAAAATTGTTTTAGTTTTGTCAGCGACTGTGAGTTAGTACAAGAAGGTGTCCTGTGACGTTCCCTTTGGGGGACTGGTAGGGGTATTTGCCCCAGAGTAACCATAATTATTGTAGCTCAAGTTATGCTGTTTCTGATAATCCTTAAGTTCAACATTAAGTGCCATCCATGCTGGGTCTCGGTTAGGTTTTGGAGGTGGATTAGGTTCTGTAATGTATTAGTAATGTTGAATTTTGTATGTTAAAAAATTCAAGAGATAATAATATAGAAGTATAAAAAGAATGAAGAATATACTTACTGAAGCGGTTCACTATCAAATTAGGATCTGCTGAATTCGAACTTGATTGATAATCTGTAAAGAAACCGTAAATTGTAGCCAAGTGTACATCGCAATTGTTATAAAAAATTATTACGTAGTTAAAATTACATACCTGATGTAGGACTGTAGGGATCCTCAGGGTATGGTGAAGTGGGTGGTGATTGAGGTTGACTGTACTTTTGAGGGGAAGCAGGTTGCTGTTGAAACTGTTGGATTTGCTGCGGAGGTTGTGGTTGAAACTGGCGGCTTTGTTGTGGAGGTTGTTGTTGAAACTGTTGGTTTTGTTGGGGAGATTGTTGTTGAAACTGGCGGTTCTGTTGGGGAGGTAGCTGTTGTGGGTAGGCGGCTGCTCTAGGCAACCCGGGATCATTCAGACGATTTCCACCACCAGCAGCCCCATTATTGCTCAAGTAAGGTGGAGGTGCGGAGCCGTTGTTATAAACCCCGTATGGAGGTTGTTGTCCTAAATAAAATAATCATATTAATATATTATTTGCTCTCATTACGTAAATTACTACTACCGAATTATTTTTGCTATTCTGTCCAATTACCTTTACCACCATAAGCAGCACCTTGCTGCACAACAACGTTTGTACCAGAAGATTTTTTGCTTCCACAACACCGAATGCAACAGTAGACACATAATGCTATGGATCCAATGATGACGATTCCAACCACGACAACAATGACGATGAATATTGTTAACCTGAAACAATTATTGCGTTGTCCAATTATGTATTCCAGTGATTTTCCTTTAGAACTTATAAAGAAAAAGAATTGTCTTACCCTAATCCCAATAATTCTTTAGCAGCTTCCACGTCGCCGTCACTAGGGTCCTGTGCGAAGGTGGAGGAAGTATTAAGAAGTAGACAAATTGCTATAAAAATTCCAAATGAGGAATCGAGGAAGGGCGTGATCCTTGAAAGATGCTTGGATGCCATGGCTTGTTATTATAGCAAGTTCAAAATGTCCAGCTCTGTAAAAGTGCTACTTGCAGAGAATCGTTCAAAGGACTCAGCTCAGATTTTATAATTAGAGAGCTTTACTTTTGTTATAATATATTTCAATGGGTTATGCTCTGACGAGCTTCGGTTATCAATGATCGATAAAGTATTGATATCACAAATCTGTGGTGAGGGCTGGTTCTTTGGTCGAATTGTTTATAATTCTAAAGAATAAGGATGCACAAATGTTTTCGACCTTCGCAGTAAAGCTTCGTTGATGCTAATATAATTTAATTAACTCCCGATTACCGTGACTTTAAGTGGCTACCGGGCGGGGAGGCTCTTTTAAATGGGATGCGTTTAGCCAGATTTAAATATTGTGGTAGTTGGAATTAAATGGCCGTTCATTGTTAATATTTGATGTGCCCAACCCTGAGGTATGTGCTTTAGGTGTTTTGTCAAACAAGATTACGACATTAGGAATATCAGTTTTATCTACGTACAGCCTTATTGACATTGAGCGACGGTTGGAGGAGGAAAAATTATCACTACCGTATACTAATAATACTATTTGTGAGTCATTCATTTGTTTAAACTAAAATGCCTTCCCTAAAACCATGATACATGTTATGTCTGTTTCCTACATTATGGAACATCCATGCAAGATCAGCCTCATGGTCTTCCAAAATGTTACATTTTTATATTCTTGCGTAGTTCAGTTTCATTGATAAGAGAAAAGTTTTTAGTAATCTGTAATTATTTTATTGCTCATGCTCATGAGTGAATAAGTTGATATCTCTTATAAATTATTCAGCCTAATGTTATGTAGAATCTTGATGAAACAGGTATCCGGTTAGCTCAAAGTAATTCATTAAATTATTCTAAGGGATTTAATATTTTTCAAGTACCCATGTATATGACGTGGGTCATTATTGGGATTGGGAATTTAATCTATAGATTTTCATGTATGTATCAACACTTGAGTATTATTTTTGTGGGACTTGCACATGTATAGATAGCCTAATTTTTTTTTGCAATATACGGAAATTTTCCACCAAGCTTGTTAAATATGTTAAATATTTTATGCATCCAAACGTTAAGCACCGAAAAAATGGAATTTTATCTGTCAAAGTAAGGACGAGTTGATGCTTCATGTATAGCTGTATCAAAAGATATCTACCCAAACCCTCAAAACGATCCCCGGCCGAACAATTATTGTGGACAATGAGGTGTGGATTTTTGTCCATAAGTAGTATTTGAAACTACTTACAATTTATTCAAGCTTTTTAAATATATTTAATATCAGCAGTAATTTGTAAATGGAAAGATATGTGTACTTATAGCTTTGATGATGCAATTTGCTACGTAATCTTTCCTCTTGCATTTTAAAGTTGTTGTAGCAAAATAAACATTTGTCTCATCTGGCCTCTGAGTCCCTCTGACGTCACATCAGACGCATGATGAATGACTCAATCGGTTTGACAGGCTCATTCAAGTTATTTACTTCTCGACTTTGGTGCTCACATCCATTTAAAACCTGACAATTATTTTATAGGTGATGATAGCGCTAGTAATTAGGAAGTGTTAAAGAACAGGAGCACAGCTTTTCTATCGATCATGTTTTTCAAACTGGTGAAATCAAGAAGCTTGGTAAATATCTAACTAACCGATACTATCATTCATAGTATCTTCTCGGAATTCACGGTAGATGTCCTTTGCTTCATGAAGTGCAATTTCAAAATACCTCAGTCGGACAGTAAGGGGATGACGGGTGCATGCGCCAATTTTGCTTGTAGTTTTTTTAATATTCCTGAAAAATGTTTACCAGTTTGCACAAAGTAAATCACTTTTTCCATTTTTATTATAGACCAAAGACAAGATTATTTCTTCCTACAGGATTCGTCCACATTCATAAAAACTTAATTTCGATATCAAGAAGCTGAACATGGCCATCACCGTCAGAACCATCGTATATACACGAGTTTAGACAATGGAGAAAGTTCCTTGCCAAGTGTATCCATTGACGAGAAAAACAACAAAAACCAAGATGCAACATAAGTAACATGTAATATGAGGGAATGAATGAAAACGATTTACTTAGAAGTAGAAAAATATCTCTGCAAAGATCTGTAATTGTGAGTGCCGTTTTATTTATGCTGTTTTATTTCCTCTTCCCACACGCTCTCACCTCATCAGAATATCTACAATAGTTTCAGATGCATACATGAGTAAAATTACTAGAAAGTAGCTATAACCGAAAAAAACAAGCAGTTCGAGGACATTTGTGGTTGGAATTTTGAATGACAAAGGGAATCGCAACATGGAGATATATAATTATTTCAATGAAGATGTCTGACTCCAGGTCACAGTAGGATGTGTATGAAACCCATGATTTTCGTTTGTAAACCTACTAGTAAGTTTAATGAATTGGTAGCACAACTTACACTGACTTGTGTAACAAATCTTTCCCAGTATATTTTAAATTATAATACATAGTATAATAATAACATTATGATAGTTCATTGAATGATAATCCTCAAGGTTTAAGAAATCCGTTAATTTTTCTATAATAATTCTGAAACCAATTTAATGAAAACGAATATCAACAGACAGAAATATTTGTAGCCTTCTTCTCTGGCCTCAGAGCGCGTCTGCATAAAATAGTCCAACAAACACCATTTTGAAGCTGCATAAATCTTGAAAATTTACGAGTTTATTTTCTGGGGTTAGAGAAAATTTTTAGGTGTCATGTCACAATCATCGCAAAAACTTAGTCTTAAATACAAAAGATGCCCCTGAAACATAGGAAAGAAAATTCTAGAATGTACTACTGATTTTGAACTAATTTACAGAATTTTCCTACTATTTTGACCAATTAGGAATATAGTGTAGCGTATTCATACTTATGAATGAGGAGGTACCAAAAATATCCACAAGCTTTCCCCTCACAAGGAACTCGTTTGAATAAAATAAAAATGTGTCAATTACTGGAAGTATGTGAAATGGCAACAAAACAACAAATATAATATGTGAACCACGTTGCTGAAGACCCTGACGATGGGGATAACATTTATCGGTGCTTAGCACGGGGTTCTAAATCCCATCGTGGGGCGAAGCTACGAGCTTGTCTATGAGTAAAATCGACACTTCAGTTCCTTCAAAACATATCGTCGGCGAAAGTCCAAAAGGAGCTATATGCAGAACTCGCTTATACATTGGAGTACATGCTAATTCCCGTTTAAGCGAATTCTGCATATAGCTCCTTTTGGACTTTCGCCGACGATATACAACATGGAAAAATCCTCAAAATTCTGATATATGTACGTATTTTAAATTGCTATCAGAACTCATGTTTTTTTTAGAATCCTCGTGGCAAATATTAAATTCCTAACGGTAATTAATAATTTTGATAAACATCGCACGATGTCAGTTGTAGAATAAAATCTACGTTCTCTCTTAAATAGAATGATAGTTTAAGTCAAAATAATTAAGTTTCCAAGACCGGACCACACAAGTAGTTGGAATGTGGAATTGAATTTCCATGTATGTATATAGGTTTAAAGTGTATATAGTTTTCATGTATTACCATGATCATCCCAATACGTTGGTGGCTCTTCGCCCACTAAAAATATGTATTTGTTTTAAAATGTTGAGATTGAGAGGGGTAAAAAGAGTCATTGAGATGAATCTTGTGACTTGATGTAAAATAGTAATAGAAACTCTTGGATGACCTTGGGCCCTACTTTTTATCAACACTTGAAAGATTATTGGAACTGTCATTTGCTCTCTTCATACATACTTGTTTTCAACTCCATATCTATAGGATCACACAAGGTTTCGAGCTCTCGATATTCGGAAGAATATGAAGTGGAAATACAATAGAAAAAATAGTTTCACATGCGACAGAAACATGAGAAAAACTTGTCTTTCCGACTTTATAATGATGATGTAGATTTTACACAGCAAGAATAGTAATGGTAAATCCGTTGAATCTTAAATGTAGCCATCTTCAAGTAGGAGGCAGACAGAACAAGTTTGTAGTGATTTGCAAATGGGTGTGTGTAACATAATACTTCTTGTCAGCTTATTTGGTTCTCTACCCCTTTGGGTTGTAGTACTAAATGGCTACAATTACTACTACGATTATATTGCCAGTAGCTTCGAGGAAGATCCCTCAACTTTTGATTTTATTGTAGGTAGGTAATTCTTACATTTTTAATTCTGATGCTGCGGTATTTTTATCAGATGTGGTTTATGACGCAATTAATTCTATTTCAATCCTGAAAGTAACAACAATAACCATTTCTAAAGATTAGAATTGCCATTTTTCTTTACATCACAGTTGGTGCAGGATCTGCCGGCGCAGCAGTAGCCAACAGACTTTCAAAAAATAATAAAGTTTTACTTCTTGAGGCCGGAGGAGATCCAATTTCTCTCCATAGAATTCCAGGTATAGCTCCGCTACTTCTTCATAGGCCTCAACATGACTGGAAATATAAGACAGTTCCGCAGAAATATGCTTGCAAATCCTGCCTCGGTCAAGTAAGTTCGTTGCTTCGTCTTTTATAGTAGAATATAAAATTTCCTGCAGGGAATTTCAAAAGTCTCCTACATTTTTTAGTACAACTTATAAAATTGTGTAGATATATTTCGTGTATGAGCGACAAATATTATTTCAAAATGCATAGATGTCAGCATGGCCAAGGGGGAAATCATTGGGTGGTTCTAGCAACTTAAATTTTATGATTTACGTCCGCGGTCATCCTTTTGATTATGACAATTGGGCCAACATAACGGGAGATAGTTCATGGAGGTACGACAACGTCCTCTCGTATTTCAAGAAATCTCTGGACTACAACGGACAGCACGGTTCAAACAGTAAGGATATCTCATTAAATATAAATAATTTATGTAAATATTTAAATCAAAAACTTAACCTTCAGTAAATTTTCTTAACTTCCGCAGAAAAACATTACGGTTCCTCCCCTTATGGAAATCTACACGTGGAATCAAAACCCGGTGAACCTCTAGTGGCTGAGTTTTTACAAGCAGCAGAAGAATTGGGGTATGATACGGTCGATCTCAACGGTCCACAACGAGCTGGTATTAGTTTTAAATTCAATTTAAAAATCCCATACATTTTTACTATATCAAAAGGCCAAGGCTTCGATGGCGCCACTAAAATTCATACACCCATAGTAGGAATTGATTTATTGCATTTTTCTACAGGTTTCGGCAGCTTCGAATATGTTCAAAAGAAGGGATACAGATTTGGTACTTTTTCAGCTTTCCTCAAAGATATTTTGCATCGAAGAAATCTCCATGTCTCGCGCTATTCTCACGTGACAAAGGTATTAATTAAAATCACGCTTATTCCATCTTCTAAATGACTTCCATCTTCTTTGAATTCTGTTTGCAAACTTGTATATATTTTTTGAACGTAGATAAAACTGGACAAGAATAACAACGCGGTTGGAGTTTATTACACTCGTCATGGTGTAAAAAAATTTGCAAGGGCTTCGAAGGAAATAATCATTTCGGCTGGAGCTGTTGACTCACCTAAACTCTTAATGCTATCCGGTATTGGTCCAGCAAGGCATCTTCAGAGTATTGGGGTACTGTAATCTTTCATTAAATGTTGGAAATATTAACTTGGAAACTAAAAATTAAACTTCATTTTATTTACAATACCATCAAATATAGATTAACCCAAAAATAAACCTTCCTGTGGGTCAAAATCTTGTGGATCATATATTCACCTTACTTCCGAGTATAATAATTGACCCCCCCTTGACATTTAAACCTGACCGGGACTTTAACTTGGGCACCATAACCGAATACGTTAAAAATGGAACAGGTAAGAGTAGTCAATTTAAAATGAAAGGGATTTAACTTACAAAAACATCTCACAACATGAGTATTTATAGTATTTTATTTCGAAATTTAATTACAGGCTTTCTGTCTTCTCCTTCATTTCTTGTCGCCGAGGGAATGATTTCTACTTCGAATGTCCGTAAGACTGGAAAGGATTGGCCTGACATTCAAATATACTTGAGTGCAGTTTCCTCGTATTTCAATACTGCCCAAGATTTTTCCGACCTTTTTATTGCGGATCCCAAATTTCTTGAATCCATTACTAAATCTTCTTCTGATGAAAACAGCTTCGCCTTCGTTCAAGTTTTGGTGCGTCCAAAGAGCATCGGGGAAATCACACTACATGACAAAGATCCCTTGAGTCATCCTATTATCAGTCCAAATTACTTACAACATCCCGACGATGTCCAAGCTCTTGTTGAAAGTAAGGAAACTTTATAGCTATAAAACTAATGCCAAGAACATTTCTATTACTTCGTGACGCTGTGTAAGAATCATTTTTTCTTACGCGCAGGTATAAAATTTTCAATCTCCATTGCCGAAAACACGACGACTTTTCAAAAGCTCAACGCTCGCTTTCCTACCGATCATCTATTAGGCTGTGAAGAGCACCTGTTTCGAAGTGATGCCTACTGGGAATGTTATGTTCGTACTCTTTCCTTCACTTTGTATCATCCAGCTGGAACTTGTAGAATGGGCAAAGGACCCGAGGATCCAAGGGCTGTTGTTGATTCGAAATTAAGGTAACAATTCCTTTCTAACATGAAAAATTGTGTATTTGGCAAAGATAACAAATCAACCAAAGTTAACTCCTTTGCAACAGAGTTATACACACGAGAGGTCTACGTGTAGCCGATACGTCCATAATGCCTGTGATAGTCAATGGGAATACAAATGCACCTGCAATAATGATCGGAGAGAAAGCCGCGGACATGATACGAGAACATTGGTCCCAGCAGTTTTTAGTCTGCCCTCATACGAATAATTATGCGTTCAATTTGAAGCACACGTTGAACAAATGTTTCTACTCCAAAATGATTTGAACTAATCCTTATAGCTCTGAAGTCCAAAGAAAACATTTTCCTGTAAAATGTGTACAATAATTACGATAACTAAGGATTTTTGAAATGACGCGGAAAAAAATGAATCGCTTGACAAACATGCCATATATATGCTTAAGTAACCAAATTAAATGATATTAAAGCATAAGAATAAAGTAAGAAATTGGATGATGCTCTCAAAAATTTTATATTCGAGAAAAGTAGCTAGAAATTTTTATTTCCATTGCACACATTTTCAAAAGCTACAATATCTTCAGTCTACTCCCCCTTTCAGCTTGAAATGATTATTTACTTTCCTGCAGCTCTTGTAGTTGTGGTGGTAGTAGTGGTGCGTTTAGTGAAAATGCATTTCTCTTTGGCTGAAAAACCACCACAAATGATAAAGCATGCCAAATAAATCATTTTTTTAAGATGTACATGCAATCATCCTGCACGTTGGCATGGTTTTTAGAACTTACGTTGGTCGTCAGAAGCAGGAGCATTTGCTACCATTTCCTCATCCTCCGGCAAAGCATCTCTGGCTGTGCGTGCAGTTGTGGTAGTAGTTGTTGTCTTAGTAGTCCTTTTAAAACATTTGGTATCTGGAAAAAATGACTTGATTAGTCAAAACGCACAAAATTCTAATAATCTAGCAGAATAACGGTGTTAATCGGGGGAAAGGAAATAAAGTCGTTGGTTGTTGTACGTATGTGGAGAATATTATATGAAACTTACCTGGTGCTGATGCAACCAATTGGATGGTGACGAGGAGGACGAGAGCGAGTACAAAACGCATTTTGAGAATTAATGGTTTCGGGGTTTCTCTGTTCTGACTGAGTAAGAGCTGAAGCTGTAGACTGCTACTGAAGATCTGATGTCCTGATGTTAAAATCCATGGGAATTTATACTAAAATCCACCCAGAGCTAACAATTAGTAATTTTAGGAACCCATGAGGAAAATGTTCCAAGGTCCGGCAAACATTAAAACAATTAATGTCTGCAATTAATGATTCTTTTCAAAGCCGACTGATATCTGTGAACTATTTAAAACTATAGCTAATAACACCTAAAAATAATCAATTTATCCAGCAAACATTTGCCAGAGTATTTTTTAAAATGATTGATTTTACGGAATTTTCCACCATAGACTTGTCTCTATATGAAGTCTTGTCTGAATTCAGTCGAGTCATAAATCTTTGTGCAGTTGGGACCTTGTGCCAAAGCAGTAGACCATTTTCCAGCTGACCTGGTTCTGATACGGTTTTTCTCAAAACAATCTAACACCAAGGTTAACATATGTGCTACATATTTTCTCTGGGATCGTCGGTTTCAATGGGATTGCCATTATTATTGAAGCTTGTTTCTTTAGCAATAAATTATACATGCGGATTTTGAGCCTCACACGTTTCTGTGATTATCCGCACGGGCTGATTGTTTCAAAGGAGAAATTATTTAATTGTTAATAGTTGTGGTGTACTTATCACTTGGGAAGCTGGGCAAATTTTCCAGCAGATATTTGCCACTTTTTTTACAATAATTGATGGATTTTATGGCATTTTCCACCAAAAGCTTGTCTCGAGCTTGTGTCAGACTGTAGGTGAAACATGTATCTTTGTGTGGTTGGGACTTGTGGACAAAGCAATATTAATAACTTTTTAATTGACCTGCTTCTAAAACGGATTTTTTTGCAAACAATTCGACCTACACTTCGAGGTTAACATATGCTACGTATTGTCTCTCCACCCATGATAAGTTTTATGGCCAATTATTTTACAGAAGAGATTATTATTCATCACTTATTGCTAGGCTTAGAACCACCTGAATGCTATTTCCACGACATGAATTCATGCTTAAGAACGGCAGCTTTATTTGTGAAAGGAACCACCGTGATATTGGAAAGCTATAAGAGAGTTCATTCCAAATAAATATGTCTAAAAGTGAGGAGGAAAGAAATTCTTCACTCCAAAATGGCTCTCCCGGGAATGTAAAAGAATACGAAGAGATGCGGGGAAACACTTCGAAAATATAAATATAAAACGTGCTAAGAAGAATTCATCATTCTCCTTCCTATAAGAAATGTAGGAGGAAATTCAAAGCATGAAATCCTCATTTGAGAACATGACGACATACAACTAAAAACTCCGCTTCCATTTTCACAAACAAATTGAGAAAAGAAGAAGAAATAAGATTTGACACAAAATACAGATACCTGGGAATAGAAAAACAAAATGGGTATTTTAAGGAACATTGGTTCTCTACCCTCAAGAAAACAAGTCGATCCGATCGGTGGAACAACAAAATAAATCAAATTGTCCAACCTGTACTAAAGATATTTTCACCATGATATGTGACTTTTCAATTGTAGTTCCATACCACCGAACGGGACTGCAATAACTTTCGTGAAATAACATATTTGGATGAATTTGTACACCAGCAAAACGTATCTATTCTTACTAAGAAACCTATCACCATGAGCATCGGTAACCTCAAATCGCTATATACCTGGAAAAAGGAGTCTAGAAACTAGAACAAGATGTATGTGGACAAACGTATTATAATCACATAATAAAAGCCAGTAGACACAGCAAGATTCTGTTCTACCCAAAAATGCTCGAATACAAAGTTCGAAACAGCAACCACACTACATGGTGACCTAATACTCATAAACCATATTATACAATATATGCATCATACATACCTATCTAATCTTTTGAATCATCATGAATTTTTGCCGACTCCGTTCTGCTAATAATTTCAAAGTTTATAATAACTACAATGACGATATTACTACGTAGGAAATAGTAACCGATTTACCTTCCATCTACAACAGTTCGGAAAATTACCCCCCCCCCTCCCCTGTCATGATGACAAAAATCACATCACATTTCTTGATGTAAAACTTTGAAACAAAAATTTAATACATGTTCCAATTTCGAGTGCGATGTAATACAAAAAAACAATACATTAAATTCCGTAATCGTGAACATATAACCAATAGAATATTGCATGCGTGTCTGCTTATATACCGGAACTTGAACTGTAATATAATTATATGATGTTTCTTACAAAACGATTAGGCCAATTTCCCATTGAATATTAAGCATAATTGAGAAATCCCTGACATATAAATACGATAAGAGTTATCTCGGAACATAGACCCACGAAATTTAAGCTCAAAACTCATATCTTTAAAATAAATGAACGACGCAGGTTCTACATTGCATTTCTCTACACTTCAAAAAATATTTCTCACCATGTTCACAACTATTCTTCTACAACTACAAATCATCCTCGTATTGGGCACGATCCCAGTGTTGGCAACCAAACGTAACATACCATTACGAATGGATAAATTCCTTTTCATTTTGTAACTTGTAACCGAGTTGAGATCTTCTACCGCAAAGTATCCCATCTGGATTTCCTTAACACTGCGCGCCCCCTTTTCCACCACCCTGTCGTCCTCACATGCTCTGACAACGTTCAAACCGAGACAAAAAGGTCCGCATTGATTCAATTCACATTTCAATGCCATGCTACCTTGTTTCTGAGCCAAACAGAAAATTCTGTTGTTACGGATGCCAATAACCCTCATTGGAATCCAATGTTCACTCATACTCCAGCCACTCAATATTATTTCATTGAAATGGAAAGGTCCAAACTTGAACCAACTATCGTGCGCATCTCGCGAATCAAAATATTCCCTCAGGCTCGGACGGAATCAACCAATATGTACTTCATCATTATTAATAAACCCAATGCTGAAGACTCCATTGAGTTTCTCAATATTCTCACAGTATGCTTTGGTTGCTTGAAAAGATTGAGAATAAATATGTTTGCAAACCCCCGTGATCTATGGGTGAAATCCAGGCGTGAATTCAAAATTGAAGATTTTCATATAAAGCGAAAAGATATGTTAAAAAAGGTCTCACATTTAGTCATTCTACGGCTTGAGGACATTATTATTAATCTCATTCCCTATCAAGTGGTTGAAATTCCAAAGCCCTTTGAAATCTTCATAGAAATTATTGCAAGAAAATTTTCCAATTCCAGTTTGCATTTGAAATTTCCGAAAATGACTGTGCCAAAGATAGTAAAGTATAGAGAAAGAATACTGCTAGAGTTTCCCTTAATGGCTTATGAAAGTCTGGCTAATCCCGCGGGGTCCTTTATATCCACTCATTCGCCACACTTTAATTTTATTACATGCGTGCCTTTGCTAGAAACCACGGCAATTGGAGTTTATCTCAACCCCTTTTGATCTTAGTTTATGGACAGGCACTCTCATAACTTGTTTCTTCCTATCCTTAATACTTTCCATCTTTACGACAGGTTCGCCCACCCTTATGATTTACAATATCTATAAAAGTCTTATGGCAGTTGGCTCACTCATGGTAGAAAACTGTCAAATACCCAATCGTTTGATGGATCGACCAGGAGTACCAGGACCAATTAAAAGGATGCTAAATGCCATGACTTTATTCATCTTCCTCATTCTGAAGAATTGCTACAAAGGGAAAATAACTTCTTCAGTAACAAGCCCCAGACTAACTGAGAAATTTAGCAGTTTTGAAGATCTTGAAGGATTTCAACTCTATTCCTGGATCTCCAAACCATTTCAACAGTACACAAGAGACGCGAAGTCTTGGAAGAGAAAGGTAAATCATAAGAGCTTACAAGAAATGTCTTTTTGGTGTTACTCTGGAATCTTCGAATTTTGTTCAAAATGTGATAGAACATGGAAAACCTCCCCACTACTACTCTGAACCACACCTTCCACCTGCAAATCGCGTTTTGAATTTTTTTAAAATTTGCGAAATATCAAAATTTTTGTCGAAATCCAAAAATCAGAAATTGAAATGGCGCTCAACACGGGGTTTTCGAAGTTTCATGGGTCCATGAACTACATGTGAACTACATGAACTACGTCCACATGTAAAAAACAGCTTTTTTCGGGGGGAAATTTTCAGTTTTTCTTTTAAACTTTTAGAGCGAATGAAAAGAATTGTATTCATAGTATTTATCATAAACAGTTAACTAACCCCGCCATTAGCCTTATTTAAAGTGATTTTAAATCCAAAAGGTCTGTTTTATGGGTAAAGAGAAGTTACCTTTTTATTCAAAACCCCTTAAACTTTCCTCAAAGTTTAAGTCAGTAGCTCGATGGCATTATTGACCATAACTATGGCAATTATTCAGTCCAATATTCTGATCATAATTGCGGCCATAAATGTCAACATAATTACGACCACAATTACGACAATAATTATGGCCATAATTCTCACCCAATTGTCACCATAGTTGTCACCTAATTGTCACCATAATTATTACCAAAATTATGACCATTATTTTACCATAATATTTATGACCACGATGTTAACCATAATTGTGACCATTATGTCGGCCGTATTTATGACCATAGTTGTGACAAGTATTTCGACCGTAGTTATGACCATTATTACGACCATAACTGTGACTGTAATCGATTTTTGGTTGTTGGGGGTGGGTTAAAATCGTTTATGATGGAAATAAATTTTGCAGTCAAAAATTGCAAAATTGGTGGGTAAACATTTAAAGCCAGAACGCTTATTCTAGACAATCAAATTACCTACAAAACAGTAAAAATTTCGGTTACATCCACCCACTGGTTGCCTAGATGTTTTATTTGAGGCAAAACCCACAAAAACCCCGATTACACCCGTGTAACGCTTTAAGCTTGATTAAAACTGAAAAATACCTAAATACCGGACAAGAACAATAATTGCTTTTTTATCCAATTCATTGTTCCCTGCAGTTAAACCATTTCTCCCTTTCCGAAATGGCATGGATTGACTATATGATTTCTGATAATTTAGAAGTAGCTAATGGCGTGTAAATATGAACAACACTCGCAATCAGCCATTTCAAAAAGTCAAAGGCTCTACTGTTCTCGGAACAGCGTGGCTTGATATAAATTTTTTAATACAAAGAGTGAACATGGGATCGTGGATTCCATTACATGTACGCACCAAAAATCATGGATATGCGGGATGTAAAGGTAATTTTTGTGGAAACAATATTTACGCGTAGATTTTTATTTCGCAAGCGATAATTGCCTCAAATATTTTAGTATAGTATAAATTACTTTGAGCTTGTCAAACTTTTAGCTATTTAAACCCGTAATCAACAAACAGATGCGCTGAAATTTTAAAAGAAAAACAAGTTGGTAAAAATGCTTTCAGAACAACCTACTAGACCGTTTAAAGCCGCAAATTTTTCCTGTATTGTTTTCATAAGCTTTGTGGTTTTTGAAAAAATTAAAATGTTTACCCACTTGCTATTTTTTTTACTGCAAAATTGATTTTCTTCAAAAATGATGTTTATCCACCCACAACGACTAAAAAAAGATTGTAGTCACAATTATTACGGACATAACTATGGTCGAAATAGTGGTCACAATTATGGCCAAAATAGTGGTCACAATTATGATCGAAAGAATGGTCACAATAATGGTCATAATTATAGTCATAATTATAGTCGAAATAATGATCAAAATTACTGTCATAAAAATGGTCACAATAATAGTCATAATTATGGTCGAAAGAATGGTGAGAGTTATGGTCATAAAAATGGTAATAATATTGGCCCCAATCATTGTAATAATTATGGACACAATTATGACCATAATTGGGGTGAAAATTAGGCGACAATTATGGTCGTAATTATGATCTGAATAATGGTCATAATTATGGCCAATAATGCCATCGAGCTACTGTAGTAAAATTTATAAGAACATCAAAAAGGTAAAAGTTTAAGGGGTTTCAAATAAAAATTCTTTTTACCCATAAACCCGACCTTTTGGAATTAAAATCACTCTAAATAAGGCTTATGGCAGTGTTAGGTAGCTGTTTATGATAAATGCTATGAATACAATGCTTTTTATTCGCTCTAAAAGTTTAAAAGAAAAACTATGTAGATATCTAGGTAACCAGTGGGTGGATGTAACCGAAATTTTTACTGTTTTGTAGGTAATTTGATTGTCTAGAATAAGCTTTCTGGCTTTAAATGTTTACCCACCAATTTTGCAATTTTTGACTGCAAAATGTATTTCCATCAAAAACGATTTTAACCCACCCCCAACAACCAAAAATCGATTATAGTCAAAGCTATGGTCGTAATAATGGTCATAACTACGGTCGAAATAATTGTCATAACTATGGTCATAAATATGATCGACATAATGGTCGACATAATGGTCACAATTATGGTCGACATAATGGTCACAATTATTGTCAACATAATGGTCACAATTATGGTCGACATAATGGTCAACATCGTGGTCATAATTATGATGATAAAATAATGGTCACAATTATTGTCAACATAATGGTCACAATTATGGTCGACATAATGGTCAACATCGTGGTCATAATTAT
>JAQFXU010002288.1:0-21771 GCA_034693705.1 Spatulosminthurus flaviceps
TAATATTAACTGGTCTGTAGGTTTCACCTATGTATGATGCTGGACAATTGGAGCAATTTAGTTTATATACTACGTGACTATATGACAAGGTTGCTATGGTTGACCCTATCCATGAGGGCAACAGCTTTCTGGGGCCAACCTTCCACCTCACACAACGTCATGTATTTGATTGTGAGCAGTCAGGGGAAAAACCCAGTGGGAAAAAACCCCTTTCCTTCAGCCAAATTACAAATCACCCTCGGGATTCGAACCCGGTAACAACTCAAACGACTCTCGAATAAATCCGAGCCCTAACTGCTACGCTACAATAGGGACTTGTCCTAAAAGTGTATTACCTCGGTGTCTCCATTTCCAAGATTTTCTTGAGAAGATTCCCCACTAGGTTTATTCGAATTATTTTCATCCTCAATACACTCTTCTTCTCTTTTTCTTTTATTTGTTGATATCGACATATTTGACTAGCCCGATTTTCTTATTTTGCCTTTGACAAGGCTTTAGATATCATCCTGTAGATTTAGCTTCAAATGCTTAAAATGATTTCGGATGGAACATGGACATGGAAAATGGAAATAATCAATATCCTATAACATAATTTGAAGGAAGGCTCAACATTTTAAACTCCATTCCCCTCCTTCTTTGTACCGGGCTCTGGCAGCAAGCCAATAAGCGCAAGCTGAAAGAAGCCTACTACACTCACCGTGGGCTTGATTTAGGCTCGCCCACGGAGTGGGCTCCAAGTGCTAGTTATTGAAACTCTATCCGTGGTGGTTGTTTTGAGCTAATGGTAAGGGCTTGGCCATAAAATTGACCTGAATAAATTATTATTGTATTATTATTATCCGTGGTGGTGGTTGGCGCACATTTAAGGGGAGGTTCATACTTCGCGGTCTGTATCCAGATTGGCTTTTCCTGATTGGGGGGACCATTAAGTTTAGCAGCATGTTCAAATGACCACAATTAAATTAAATTTTCCAAACACGCCTTTGAGGCTATTTATACATTTGAATCTGCGTGTACACTCATCTAGAATTTTCTCATGTGGGTATTAAACATTCAAGATTTCACCACCTCCAGTCTAATTTTAAAAAACAAATGTACACAAAATGTTTACTCCCGCCTCAAAGGATTTTACCAGGAGATTTGAACACTTCACTGTTTCTAAAAATATTGTCGTCTGAAATATGTCCTTATTTTGCCATAAAGATTTCATATGCAATAATTGCTGTTTTTCCAAAACTAAATTTACATATATGAGCCACTGCATGTGGTAAAGAAGTAAGCACAACTTCAAAATAACATATCATTTCACGGCATAATATTCTTTAATTTAATACTTTGTCCAGGTTTCCCGTAAACAAGCTTATTTTTTTAAAGGAAGTCTTCTAGAAAAAATTATTGTTTCCATAAGAAATACTTGAAAACAGGGTGACAGTCGTGCTTTAACTGGCACCGTGCTATTACACATTTTACAGAAAATTTAGAGAATTAGTACTTCTTAAATGATCAGAATTTAAAACCCTCCTGGGCGTCCCAAGTTCTATAATGAGATTTTTTGAAAAAATTTCCCTCTTACACTCACCGCACTATAGCAGGCCTCCTAAAACATAAAATTCTTCAATTAATTTTTACTTAAAATTTTACACAATTTTCACCTCACAACTATAAACTTTATTAATAAAACTCTGTTGTATATACTGCCCCCTGAATCCTCACAACAATTACTGGGCTTCTGTCCACCTCTCGTCTCCCCTGGGAGGGTTTTCTATTATATGAACGGATTTCAACGGCACTAAGGTTGTTCTCCCCGGCCGTCTCCAAATGAACTGTAGACAATTCGGAAAATGCTTTGTCCAGTACGTTTAAAAGCGGTGAACTATTCCTAACCCTCGTCTCAGCCTGACTAACAAGACTGAAAATGCTCACGTTGGGGAAAACACTTCCCGCTATGGAAATGAACTCCGATACCTCCGCGGGATTCTCAATGACCTTCTCCACGATAACTGTTAGTTCCTCAATTCCTGGGCTCTGTTCCTCAATGCCTGGGTTCTCCATAAGAGCCCACGTGCTACAGAATCCAATGGTAACCTTCTTGAGAAGAGGATACCTCTCCACCGGAAATGCGAAATCTCTCTCAAACGCATTAAATCGTTTGTAAGTAATCTCCGATAATTGAGGGAAAGTTTTGTGCTTAAATATTGGTAAGCAATCTCCTGTGAGGGACTCCAGGCTGTGAGCGTAGTGCCCAATAATTGTTTCCAATCCAAGGTTCGTCCAGTCGTTATTATAGCCGCATCCTCGAAAAATGAGATTAAGATTCTTGATGGCGTGGATTACCATGATTCTTCTACAGACACGATTCCAGTTCTCCGGAGATATTGGCTCAATAGAATAGTTGAAACTAAATTTCTCAATGGATTGCATTCCTCCGGAGGACAACGCTTTTTCCAGCTTATCTACACGCCTTATGCACCGGATATCCAATGACTTTAACGGGGAGAAGTGGCAAATATTTTCGACCAAAATCAACATTTGGTCATTTTCGAGCCCCCCAAATCCAATTATAAGCGAATTTAAGAATGGCAATCGGATTTTCTCGGGTTGGACAGACTCTGCGGCAGGTCTCTCCCCAAGTTTTATTCTTTTTGTAATTGTTAGCTGTGTAATTTTGAAATTGGTGGGGTTGGCCGTGAGCGCTGTTAGCAATTCTAGGGGTTCCACATCTGAGGAGGCAATCCTAAGCTGGATGAAATAATCATTGTTGGGGTTTTCTCGCAAGTATTTCAAAAATTTGAGGAAACGTGGATTTCTAAAGCCTTTGGCACAGATGGAGAAATTCCGGAATGGTGAGGGCAATTTCATGTTTTGATTATTTTCAAATAACTCCAGTCCTTTGTCATCAGGCGCATCCAGAGCAGAGGGCTCGTTAATGGTGTAAAAAATCCCTGGAAGTTTCCTCCATGCTTGGCAAGCGAACTCGTTCCAGGTTTTACAGACCAATCGGCAATTCTTCAGTGTATTTACGTCTGTTATCATTGGGATGAGGATACTAAAAGCCTGGAGGTAGAAAAATAGCATGGGTTACTATTCACTTGTGGAACCTGGAGGAAAAATTGTTGAAGTTGTGTTAATTATTGTGCATATTTTCCAGTGCTCGTTAAAAATTTTACTTCATTCCCTTTGATTTTTTGAATTACTTGAATTAGTTTAATTACAGTTCCTAAATTACTGCAAGGGCTTAAGTATAGTGCAAGTCAATATAAAGTCATGTCATAATTAAATATTATTATACATTAATAGTAAAAAAAAAAAAAAGGAAAATCGCCAAGGATTTTTAAAGTTGAGGAATTTAAATATACCAGAGTGTTTCCATTTCCAAGAATTTCTTGCGCAGAACCAGCACTGCCTTCCTGCCGCTTATCATCCTCTACATTCTCTTCTTTCCTGGATCTTTTGCCTCTTGAAGCTGACATGTTGTAAATTATTTTGTTGGCTGGAATTGTAAGTTAGCTACAAATCAATCAATCAATATTATTAAAACGCTATCCGTCGTTTTTGGCGTACATTTACGGGGAGGTTCATGCTTCGCGTCTGCATCCTGATTGGCTTAAAGCACACTCACCACGGGCTTGATTTAGGCTCGCCCACGGAGTGGGCTATCTTTATACTAGTAATATTAATCCAATCAAAAACAAGGAGAAACATTATATATATATTTTGTTCACTCATTTGACTTTTGCCACAACCCAAAATTCCGTTTTGATGTTTCCCGACACGACTTTAACATGCAAATGTAGGTTGAAATGTTGTCATGAGGTTTAAATTATAAAAGTTTGTAAATCCAAGTTTTACATAATGATCAAGTCGTGGTCATTCTAATAAAAAAAACTCAACAATTTTTGGAAAAAGAAAGTTTACAGATACTCCAGCCAAATCGTTAAAAGCTAACCTTAACTATTACCTCCTTTATTTGAAAAATAAATGTCTCTCAAGGCTCCCTATGAACAACAACTTTTGTCATAAGTGATAAGTGGCTCACACACTCACATAAGTCACGTAGAAGTGCATAGCGAATCTATTCTGAAGGCCCTATAAGCTTTACCAAAGTAGTCGCACAGTTCATGGTCAAATTGTACATTAAAGGTACCTTTCAAAGTTCCTTTTTACCTGGAATATTAGGATGAAATGATGGTCGGCTGGCTGGCACCAAATTCACTTTGCTCACTTTATTGGCCCAAATAACTTGGTCCTGAGCCTTTGTTCCGGTTAAGCTGGAATATACATATACTGTTATGTGTAATCATTTATGTTATTATTTACTTTTATGCATAATGGGCTTTCTGTTTGGTTAAATTAGACCAGTAGGAGTGTTAGCTAATTGTAAGCGCGTACACTCTAAAAAATAATTTTGAAAATCGACACCATTCCTGTGTCAAAAGGCTTGGACGCGGAAACCTGTTACAATTTAACAGGTATCCCTGTTAAATACATAATTTTTGCAAACATTTACCAGGGGTGCATGTAACTTCGCGGTCAATATCCTCATTGGCTTTTCTTGATTAGGGGGACCATTAAGTTTAGCAGCATGTTCAAATGACCACAATTCAATAAAATTTTCCAAACACGCCTTTGAGTCTATTTCATTTGGATCTGCGTGTACACTCATCTAGAATTTTCTCATGTGGATATTAAATATTTAAGATTTTACCACATGCAGTCTAATTTTAAAAAACAAATGTACACAAAATTTTTACTCCCGCCTCAAATGAATTGACCAGGAGATTTGAACACTTCACTGTTTCTAAAAATACTGTCTTCTGAAATATGTCCTTATTTTGCCATAAAGATTTCAAACACAATATGTAAAATTGCTGTTTTTCCAAAACTATATAAATATATATGAGCCACTGCATGTGATAAAGAAGTAAGCACAACTTCAAAATAACAGATCATTTCACGGCGTAATATTCTTAAATTTAATACTTTGTCCAGGTTCCCCGTAAACAAGCTTATTTTTTTAAAGGAAATCTTTTAGAAAAAATTGTTATTTACATAAGAAGTAATTGAAGACAGGGTGACATTAGTGCTTTAACTGGCACCGTGCTATTACACATTTTACAGAAAATTCGAAGAAGTTACTTAAAAAAGTAGTACTTCTGAAATGATCTGAATTTAAAACCCTCCTGGGGCTCCCTAAGTTCTATATTGAGATTTTTTGAAAAATTCCCCTCTTTCACTCATCGCTACAGCAGGCCTCCTAAAACCCGAAATTCTTCAATTAATTTTTACTTAAAATTTTACACAGTTTTCACCTCTATAATCTTTATTAATAAAATTGTACATACTTCCCCTGAATCCTCACAATAGTATGTAGCAAAAACTCAGGTAACAAACGTGAAACAAACCCATTGCAACAATATAAACAAAAAATATAACTCAGGTAAACTGTGACGTCAAATTGAAAAAGTGTGACAACTCGATGAAACGACAGTAATAATTATTGTAAGCTTTGTATAATCAAAGTTTCCACAGAAGACAGAGAAGTAAGAAATGCTTGAAAATTCCCTACCGAGCTAAAGATACTGTCTGCATTATTAATTTATTTATGTAATAATAATTATTATTATAGTCTGCAAAGACATTCAATAGATGTATTGCTCAAGATTTCCATACAAATCCAGTATACCACGACTAATGTTTTCATCATTTTTAATTGAAAGCGATTTTAAGTGCGGCAACCGGATATTTCCGGCCTGGAAAACGTCGTCAATAAATATATCGCCGCTAAGGATTAAGTTTGTTATCTTAAAATTGTGCTGACTTGTCATCAAAACAGTTTGCAATTCCATTGGATCCACATCTCCACCGCGGGGGGCTATTTGAAGCTGAACTGAAAAGCTGTTGGTGTTTTCACGCACATACTTCAAAAATCTTAGGAAGGATTGCTCCTGAACATTTCGTGCAAAAACCTTGATATTTCCGAATGGTGACGGGAATTTCAAAGTTTTATTTCCCACAAGCAATTTAAGACGTTCATCAGTGTCGTCCGGGCTGGCCTCTTTAATGCGATAACAAACCCACGGAAGTTTCCTCATTGCTAGGCAAGCGAATTTATTCCAGGATTTGCAGACCAATCGGCAAGTTTGCAGCACATTCAAGTCTTCCATCAAGGGGATGAGAGTACTAAAAATCTTGATTCAGGAAAATCGTTTTTAGTAAATATTTTATAATTACATAGTTCGTTCAGCTACAGAGTTGTCAACCATCTTAAGCTTTTATCAATGAATACATACTACAAAATTTCAACGATTAACCTATCTTTGAGGCCATCCTGGCACCTCACACCAGCGTCATGTGTCCGAGCGATCAGGGGAAAAACCCAGTGGGAAAAAACCCCTTTCCTTGAGCCAAATTTACAAACCACCCTCGGGATTCGAAGCCGAGTACGACTCAGATGCCTCTCGATTAAATCCGAGCGCTAAAGCTACTATACGCTACAAGGGACTTGTCCTAAAAATGAGTTACCTCGGTGTCTCCATTTCCAAGATTTTCTTCAGAAGATTCCCCACTAGGTTTATTCGAATTATTTTCATCCTCAATACACTCTTCCTCTCTTTTTCTTTTATTTGTTGATAACGACATATTTGACTAGCCTGATTTTCTTATTCAGGCTTTGACAAGGGTTTATATAGATGGTCTTGTAATTTTATCTTCAAATGCCTAACACAATTTTGCAACTGGAAAGGATTCTTAGCGAAAATAAGTGGCTTTATATTCTGTAGTTTTAAATTTCATTGGAGCTGGTGAGAAAAATGTAATAACAACTTTTGAATTGGAACTGAAATAAAAGTGTTTATTATAATTCCACATATTATTGTACACTAATGGAAGCAACCGATTTTGGCGCTCTTTCGGTAACACACGTGGATATCTGTATTTCCTCAAATCAAAACTTAGTGTTTAGTATAGTAAATACATCTTACCTAAGAATACCCTTTAGTAGTAAATATGTACCTTCCAAACTTAAAGGTGTTTGCATAAATACATGAAGTAATGCTAAAATCCAGCCACGTTTACATTATTTGACCTTCTAATCCTCACAAAGAGAGACGGTCAATTTAAATCTGAAAATGAAATACTTGGTGGCTGAGCAAGATCACGAATTTTGTTTTGAGCTAATGATAATAATTCCGCCTAAAATCGGATTTGTTTTTGTAACCTTGATTATGATAAATTCAAATGCAACGCAATGGAATGACACTCTTGTATAAGGGACATATTTTGGGGACGTTCTGAATTACCTCGGTCTAATTAAACGGGGGACCATTAAGTTTAGCAGCATGTTGAAATGACCACAATTAAATTAAATTTTCCAAACACGCCTTTGAGGCTACAGTCCACTCCTAATTCATTTCAATCTGCGTGTACACTCATCTAGAATTTTCTCATGTGAATATTAAATATTCAAGATTTCACCACCTCCAGTCTAATTTTTTTTAAAAATTTGCAAAAAATTCTTACTCCCGCCTCAAAGGATTTTACCAGGAGATTTGAACAATTCGCTGTTTCTAAAAATATTGTCTTATTTTATTATTATGTCCTTATTTTGCCATAAAGATTTCATATACAATAATTGCTGCTTTTCCAAAACTAAATATATATGAGCCACTACATGTGGTAAAGAAGTAAGCACAACTTCAAACAAACATCATTACACGGCGTAATATTCTTTAATTTAATACTTTGTCCAGGTTTCCCGTAAACAAGGATATTTTTTACAAGGAAATCTTCTAGAAAAAATTATTATTTCCATAAGAAATAATTGAATATAACAGAGTGAAATTCGAGCTTTAACTGGCACCGTGCTATTACACATTTTACAGAAAATTTAGAGAAGTTACTAAAAAAGTAGTACATACTTCTGAAATGATCTGAATTTAAAACACTCCTGAGGCTCCCAAGTTCTGTATTCAGATTTACTATGAAAAATTTCCCTCTTACACTCATCGTTATATATAGGCCTAATAAAATCCGAAATCTTTTAGCGCACAACGAATTTTTACTAGAAAAACGTCCAGTACGTTGAAAAGTGATGAGCTCTTCCAAACCTTCGTCCTAGCCTTACTAATAAGACTGAAAGTGCTCACGTTGGGGAATACCCTTACAGCTCTGGAAATGAAGTTCAATATGTCCGAGCGATTCTCGGTGACCTTCTCCACGATAATTGTTAGTTCCTCAATTCCTGGGCTCAGTTCCTCAATGCGTAGGTTCTCCAAATCCAGCAAAGTGGTACGGAATCCAATAGTAACCTTCTTGAGAAGAGGATACCTCTCCACCGGAAATGCGAAATCTCTCTCAAACGCATTAAATCCTTTGTAAGCAATCTCCGATAGTTGAGGGAAAGTTTTGTGCTTAATTGTTGGTAAGCAATCTCCTGTGAGGGACTCCAGGCTGTGAGCGTAGTGTCCAATAATTGTTTCCAATCCAAGGCCCGCCCAGTCTTTATTAGAATCCAACATACGAAAAATGAGATTAAGATTTTTGATGGCGGGGATTACCATGATTCTCCTACAGACACGATTCCAGCTCTCCGGGGACATTTGCTCAGTTGAATAGTTGAAACTAAATTTCTCAATGGATTCCATTCCTCCGGAGGACAACACCTTTTCCAGCTTATCTACAGACTTTATACACCGGATGTCCAGTGACTTTAACGGGGAGGAGTGGCAAATATTTTGGACCAAAATCAACATTTGGTGATTTTCGAGTCCCCCAAATCCAATTATAAGCGAATTTAAGAATGGCAATCGGATTTTCTCTGGTTGGAAAGACAGTGGGGCAGGTCCCTCTCGAAATCGTATTGTGCTTGTAATTGTTAGCTGTGTAATTTTGAAATTGGTGGAGCTGGCCGTGAGCGCTGTTTGCAATTCTAGGGGTTCAACATCTGAGGAGGCAATCCTAAGCTGGATGAAATAATCATTGTAGGGGTTTTCACGCAAGTATTTCAAAAATTTGAGAAAACGTGGATTTCTAAAGCCTCTGGCACAGATGGAGAAATTCCGGAATGGTGAGGGCAATTTCATGTTTTGATTATTTTCAAACAACTCCAGTCCTTTATCCGGCCCATCCTGAGCAGAGGGCTCGTTAATGGTGTAAAAAATCCCTGGAAGTTTCCTCCATGCTCGGCAAGCGAACTCGTTCCAGGTTTTACAAACCAACCGGCAATTCTTCAGTGTATTCACGTCTGTTATCGTTGGGATGAGGATACTAAAAACCTGGAGGTAGAAAAATAGCATGGGTTAATATTCTTATGTGAATATTACCCTTGATGAAAAAGTATAGAATTTGTAGATAGAAAGTGTTGATTATTGTGCATATTTGCCAATGCTCATTAAAAATTATTAATTTTGCTTGATTTTCACTTTACTCTTTTATTTTTTTAATTAATTCAGTTACAGTCCCTAAATTACTGCTAGGGCTTAAGTATAGTGCAAGTCAATATAAAGTCATGTCAGAATTATTATTATAGCAAAAAAAGGAAAATCGCCAAGGATTTTTATAGTTAAATTTTTTACCAGAGTGTTTCCATTTCCGAGAATTTCTTGCGCAGAACCAGCACTGCCTTCCTCCGGCTTATCATCCTCAACATTCTCTTCTTTCCTGGATCTTTTGCCCCTTGAAGCTGGCATGTTGTAAATTATTTTGTTGGCTGGAATTGTAAGTTACAAATAATATTAATCCAATCAAAAACAACGAGAAACATGATTTTTTTCACTCATTTGACTTTTGCCACAACCCGAAATTCCGTTTTGATGCTTCCCGACAGCACTTTGACATATAAATTTAGGTTGAAATGTTATCATGAGGTAATTTCCATGATAAAAGTTTGCAAATCCAAGGTTTACATAATGATCAAGTCGTGATCATTCTAATAAAAAAACTCAACAGTTTTTTGAAAAAGAAAGTTTACAGATACTACCGCCAAATCGTTAAAAGCTGAACTTGACTATTCCCTCTTTTATTTGAAAAAAAAATGTCTCTCAGGGCTCCCTACGAGCAACAACTATTGTCATAAGTGATAAGTGACTCACACACTCACATAAGCCACATAGCGAATCTATTCTGAAGGCCCTATAAGCAAGGGTGGGAAATCGGAAAAATACGAATTAAAATTCAAATTAAAACACTTCAAGCAATGAATTCAGATTTTAAATACCTTTTGAAATACTAAGAAATACGAATTCCGATACAGATTAAAATATTTATGGCCGGACATATTTGGTTTATGAATTCCGATTTGAATATTTTTTTTGGATACTTCTTAGAAATGAAAATATACAAACAAAATTCAATTCGAAAACAATTCAGTCGAAGGAACATAATGGTCATCAATAGTTTGTGCAGCCAATTTCCATTCGTAGGTCATTCAGTATACATTTTAAAGCCTAAAATACGGTTTCAATGGATATTTGGGTCACGGGAAATGCTAGCCATGTTCCCCGTACCAATCTGAAAAATTGGAAAGGTTTTTTTCGTATTCAATTACAATTTTGAAACAGACTCATTTTCTCCAGGTGTGGTGAAATCGATCCGTAGGGATTTTAAGGGCGAAAATTGTCTAAGATTTCCATAAAAATCCAGCATATGCTTGACTAATGTTTTCTTTTTTACTTATTCCTGCATTTTTAGGTGTGGTAACCGGATATTTTCGGGTAGGAAAACGTCTCCAAGAACGCCAAGAAGTATGTCGCCGGAAAGGAATAATTGCGTGATCTTGAAATTATGTTGATTCGTCATAAATTTTTTTGCAATTCCATCGGATCCACATCTCCACGGCGGGGGTCAGTAAAAAGTGTAACTGAAAAGCAGTTGGTGGTTTCACGCATAAACTTCAATATTCTTAGGAAGGATTGCTCCCGGTTATTTTGTACATAAAAATCTATATTTCCGAATGGGGATGGCAATTTCAAAGGTTTATTTTCCACAAGCAATTTTAGCCGATCATCAACATTGTTATAGCGTTGAACTCGTCAATAGTAAACCCACGGAAGTTTCCTCATTGCTAGGCAAGCGAATTTACTCCAGGATTTGCAGACCAATCGGCAAGTTTTCAGCACATTCAAGTCTTCCATCAAGGGGATGAGAGTACTAAAAATCTGGACACAGAAACATTATTCTTTAGCACGTAATACTTTAACATTCAAAAACAATGTTGCAGTGGTACAAATGTAAGCACGTATTTTTTTCTGAATTTTCTGTTACACCATAGCAAATTACGTCATCCTGTGAAATTTCACCCTTCTAACCCTAGGGGATGGGTCACTATGGACTTGGATGTCGGTTTTTTTACACAGCGTGAATAGGGTGACATTGTTTACAACATTCTACCAGACCCTATGAAATTCCTTCTCATAGTTGAGTTGAGTAGGGTCTCATTTGAAAGGAAAAATAATGGAGATGTTTCTGTGAAAGCGTCTTTTCCATAGTATTTGAGCATTTATTATTGTGACACGGCTGTAATTACGCGAAATTAAAGGATATTGTCTCCATTACAACATTGGATGTACGCCACATAGAGACGCATGGTTGGTGGATTCCGTAAGCATAACATTTTAGCTTTCAGAATTGCTAGTATACGTAGTTTTACTGTTAATGGTGCCAGAGATGTGTTGAACGATGTTCATAACTATGTAAATGAATCCCGAATCCCTTTTTTCACGTTTTGGTTTCAATTTTCTATTTGATCTTTACTACATTTCAGAAATGGGATGGATTAACTCAGTGTAACAAAAGTATTACATCCTGAATAAATCAGATACCGAATCATGCATTAAGTTGAGAAATAATAACACATTTATCAACAAATTTCACATGTAATTACTTTTTATTTATTATTTCTACGTATATACTAGTACATCAACTTCGTTACATGCCTTTTTGTCTATATACATAAAATATCAATTGATCGAACAACTTTTTACCTTCCATTTTCCATCAGTTCTCTTTTACGAAAAACAAAAGGTAAATTCTCCAAAATAACTCAAACATTCTATGAAAAACCATGGAACGAAGGCCACGCACATTTATTTTCTTACCCAACCATGAGTAAGCTTACAACGTTCTCTAATATGATTTGAAACATGGTTAGGATGAGACCCCGGTCGGTAATTCTTCAGCATATCGTCTGGTAAAGTCCAAAAGGCGCTATAATTTTGTTTTTTCCATAACGTTACGAAAATTATAGCGCCTTTTGGACTTTACCCGACGATATTTATAAGTCTGTTATCATTGGGATGAGGATACTAAAAGCGTGAAGGTAGAAAAATAGCATTATTAACGGAATTGTACGTGGCTTTGTAGTTGCAGTTTTAATTTGCAGTCGTGTAGGCGCCAAAAATGTGGTAACTTAACAAGCTGGATCTGGAAGTGTTTAATTATTCTATTCTTAATAAAGTAAAAAGTTTTGACGCTCTTTCTGTAACTTAAATGGGAATCTGTTGTGTTAATTTTTAAGTGGGATTATATTTAGCATTAACTTCATCTTAAATGGCGTTTGTATAAATAGGAAGTAAATAATCCATTACAAATCCTAAACCCTTAGGTCAGAGTGCAACTACTCGTTTGAAACGAAATGTGTTAAACTAGTCTATATTATGCACTCTAATTGTAAGCTTTGTATAATCGAAATCTTATTTTCCACAGTGGACAGGGAAGTACGAAATGATTGAAAATTCCATACCAAGCTAGAGATACTCCTCTGCTTTATTATTTTATTAATGTGATAATAATTATTATTATAGTCTCCAAAGACATTCAATAGATATATTTATCAAGTTGGAATGATAGTTTTCATTGAATTTTCAACAAATCATCTAGAATCTGTTGAATTCGTTTTCCCTGTTCGGATGGCCATGCAGGTTCTTTCCTTATTTCCACTACTGCGGGAAGCATTGTCCGCAGACGTTCTGTTTCCGAAAACAATAGCAGGTGCTCAGGATTACCAATAAACGATTCCAGCATAACCACAATTGTAATTCTTTTCAAGTGTCCAATACTGTCGCGGATATTTTCAGCTGAGAATGACATTGTGTCAATCTGGAATAAAAACACTTGTTGGTAAATTAAGAAATTTTAATGGAAATTAAATCACACCAAAAAGGAAACCATTGGAATTACAACCTTCAAAGAAACAAAAATATTTATTACCAAGTAAAAGGTCAAGTACTGGAGCTTCGGCATTTTTGAAAGGCAGCACAAAATTAGCTCTTCTGACATAAAGACATCCGGACCAAAGGATATTTTTTCCAGACCTATAAATATTAATATAATCATCAATAACAATCACAATCACATGCCTATACCTAGCAAGAAACTATTAAGGGGCTCGTTTAGACGTAATGTTAGGTATAGCGAGCTCTTTAATAGTAAATACAACAGTTAGAGTCTACATGAACCAAAGAGCAAAACGCTACAAATGATTTCTGTACGTTATACTCTCCCCATAAAGCCGGGATAACGTATCCATGAAAATTCATCAATGAAGGAATGTGTGTAAGGGCTACAGCCACACAATACCTCGGAAAAGGAAATGCCTTTTCTTTGTGGGAAACCGAATCCACTTTATGATACATTTTGACAATTTTCCACAAAATTTTGTGTAACAAGTTCTAAAAATTTGACAATCCCGAACCACTCTATTTCACTGTATTTTCCACTTTGTACGAGCACTAATTGTAAGAGTTACCTGCAAAGACAAGAAGGGATGATGGCCGTGGGATCCTATCCAAGGGCCAACCTTTTTCTAGCCACTTCTTCACAGGTACGGTCAACCCAGTAAGAGTAGTAGACTCCACATTTTCAACCCACAATTCGAATGTAGTCAGTTTGGGAAAGAACTTGGAAATTCCAACTAGTACTGATGATGAAAAGTAACACTCGCCAGTCTGAACAATAGAAAAACTTGAAACGTTGGGAAATATCATGCCTGTGACGGAAAGGAAGCTCAATATCTCATCCGAATTATCATTATCATTAAAATTGAGAAATTTCACAGAAAGTTCTTCAATTCCAACACTTTCTGACTCAACAGAGGGATAATCCAAGCCGATCACTTTGTTGAGCACAAACGTTACCCTCTTCAAAAGCGGGTACCTCTCCACTGGTAATGAGAACTCATTGTTCAAATTACCAAAACAAATGTAATTCATTTCACGAAGTTTTGGGAAACTTGTGTTTTTAAAAATCGGCAAGATAAATCCTGTGAGAGACTCCAGTGAGTCCGCAAAATGCTCAATGATTTCTCCCACTCCCGAGTAATTGAAAGTGGTATGTTTGTTGAGGTATAATTTAAGATTTTTAATGCATGGGAATTCCATGACCCTTTCACAAACATATTTGTATTCGTCAAGACTAATTTTCACAAATGTCAAGCTCAGATTCTCAACAGTTTTGATCCCCCCTGAGAGCATCAATTTTTTCAGCTTTTCTCCAGGTCTGGTGTGACCGATTTGCAGGGACTTTAAAGGCGAAAATTGACAAAGATTTCCGCATAAATCCAGGATACTATCACTCGTGAGTCCTTTATATCCGTCAAACCTCATTGAAAGCAATTTTAAATGTGGCAACCGGATATTTTCGGGTTGGAAAATGTCTCCAATAAATATGTCGCTCTGTAGGAATAGTTGCGTGATCTTAAAATTGTGTTGACTCGGCCCCAAAACAGTTTGCAATTCTATGGGATCCACTTCTCCACGTTGGGGATCAATGTAGAGCTGAACTGAAAAGCTGTTGGTGGTTTCACGCACATACTTCAAAAATCTTAGGAAGGCTTGCTCCCGGAAAGTTACTGCACAAACCTTGATATTCCTGAACGGTGATGGTAATTTCAAATTTTTATTTTCCACAAGCAATTTTAGACGATCATCAGTAATCTCAGGACTGGCCTCGTCGATGGGATAATAAACCCACGGAAGTTTCCTCATTGCAAGGCAAGCAAATTTATTCCAGGATTTGCAGACCAAACGGCAAGTTTTCAGCACATTCAAGTTTTCCATCAAGGGGATGAGAGTATTAAAAATCTGGATACGGAAACATTATTCTTTAACATTATTTTAAAATTCAATAATAAGGTTGCAATTTGCAAGCATAAAAATGCAATTACATTTTGTTTTTCTTAATTTTGTTGACATAACTGTTTCAATGTCAATAAATTACACAGACCGGTAAGCAAACGTAAATCCATCTTTGTTTTTAAAAAGCTGGTATTTCTGGGCTTTGTAACCGTTAAATAAAAACTTACCTCGGTGTCTCCATTTCCAAGATTTTCTTGAGAAGATTCCCCACTACGTTCATTCGAATTATTTTCATCCTCATTACACTCTTCTTCTCTTTTTCTTTTACTGGTTGATATAGACATATTTGTCTAGCCTGATTTTCTTATTTTGGCTTTGACAAGGCTTTAGATGATCCTGTAGTTTTAGCTTCAAATGCTTAACATAATTTCGGATGGAACATGGAACTAATAATGTTTATCTTTCAATTCCATATTCTTTGTGCACAAATGATAGCAACCAGTTTTGGCGCTCTTTCTGTAACACACACCTGAATATCTGTATTTCCTCAAATCAAAACTTAGTGTTAGTGTTTAGACCATAGTAAAAATACATCATAAGTACCTAAGAATACCCTTTAGTAGTAAATACCTTCTAAACTTAAAGGTGTTTGCATAAATACGTCAAGTAATGCTAAATTCCAGCCATGTTTACATTATTTGACCCTCTATTGTAATCCTCACAAAGAGAGACGGTCAATTTAAATCTGAAAATGAAATACTTGGTGGCTGAGCAAGATCACGAATTTTGTTTTGAGCTAATGATAATAATTCCGCCTAAAATCTGATTTGTTTTTGTTACCTTGATTTGTATAAGGGGCATATATTGGGGACGTTCTGAATTGCCGCGGCCTACTTGAACGGGGGACCATTAAATTTAGCAGCATGTTTAAATGACCACAATTAAATTAAATTTTCCAAACACGCCATTGAGGCTACAGTCCACTCTTTATTCATTTGAATCTGCGTGTACACTCATCTAGAATTTTCTCATGTGGATATTAAATATTCAAGATTTCACCACCTCCAGTCTAATTTATAAAAAAAATGTGCACAAAATTTTTACTCCCGCCTCAAAGGATTTTACCAGGATATTTGAACAATTCGCTGTTTCTAAAAATTTTGTCTTATTTTATTATTATGTCCTTATTTTGCCATTAGGATTTCATATACAATAATTGCTGTTTTTCCAAAACTAAATATATATATGAGCCGCTACATGTGGTAAAGAAGTAAGCACAACTTCAAAATAACATATCATTTCACGGCGTAATATTCTTTAATTTAATACTTTGTCCAGGTTTCCCGTAAACAAGGCTATTTGTTTCAAGGAAATCTTCTAGAAAAAATTATTATTTATATAAGAAATAATTGCAGACAGGGTGACATTCGTGCTTTAACTGGCACAATGCTATTGCACATTTTACAGAAAATTTAGAGAAGTTACTAAAAAAGTAGTACTTCTGAAATGATCTGAATTTCAAACCCTCCTGGGGCTCCCAAATTGTATATTCAGATTTACTATGAAAAAAACATTTTCCTCTAACACTCATCGTTATATATAAAATCCGAAATCTTCTAACGCACAGCTAATTTCAACTTGAAAAACGTGCAGTAAGTTTAAACGTGAACTCTTCCAAACCTTCGTCCCAGCCTTACTAATAAGACTGAAAGTTCTCACGCTGGGGAATACCCTTCCCGCTGTGGAAATAAAGTTCAATACGTCCGAGCGATGCTCAGTGACCTTCTCCACGATAATTGTTAGTTCCTCAATTCCTGGGCTCTGTTCCTCAATGCCTGGGTTCTCCCAATGAGGCAAAGTGCTACGGAATCCAATGGTAACCTTCTTGAGAAGAGGAAATCTCCCCACCGGAAGTGAGAAGCCTCTCTCAAACGCAGGAAATAGCTTGTAAGTGATTTCCAATAGTTGAGGGAAACTTTTGTGCTTAATTATTGGTAAGCAGTCTCCTGTGAGGGACTCCAGGCAGTGAGCGTAGTGCCCAATAATAGTTTCCAATCCAAGGTTCGTCCAGTCGTTATTATAGCCGCATCCTCGAAAAATGAGATTAAGATTCTTGATGGCGGGGATTTCCATTATTCTTCTACAGATACGATTCCAGTTCTCCGGGGACATTTGCTCAGTTGAATAGTTGAAACTAAATTTCTCAATGGATTGCATTCCTCCGGAGAACAACACCTTTTCCAGCTTGTCTACACTCTTTATGCAGCGGATGTCCAGAGATTTTAACGGTGATGAGTGGCAAATATTTTCGACCAATATCAACATCTGGTCATTTTCGAGTCCCCCAAATCCAATTATAAGCGAATTTAAGAATGGTAATCGGATTTTCTCGGGTTGGACAAACTCTGCGGCAGGTCTCTCTCCAATTTTTATTCTTTTTGTAATTGCTAGCTGTGTAATTTTGAAATTGGTAGGGTTAGCCGTGAGCGCTGTTTGTAATTCTAGAGGATCCACATCTGAGGAGGCAATCCTTAGCTGGATGAAATAATCATTGTTGGGGTTTTCACGCAAGTATTTCAAAAATTTGAGGAAACGTGGATTTCTAAAGCCTTTGGCACAGATGGAGAAATTCCGGAATGGTGAGGGCAATTTCATGTTTTGATTATTTTCAAATAACTCCAGTCCTTTGTCTTCAGGCGCATTCAGAGCAGAGGGCTCGTTAATGGTGTAAAAAATCCCTGGAAGTTTCCTCCACACTTGGCAAGCGAACTCGTTCCAGGCTTTACAGACTAATCGGCAATTCTTCAGTGTATTTACGTCTGTTATCATTGGGATGAGGATACTAAAAGCCTGGAGGTAAAAAAATAGCATGGGTTATTATTCACATGTGGAACCTGGATGAAAAATGTTAGAAGTTGTAGATAAAATGGTTAGTTAGTGTGCATATTTTCCAGTGCTCATTAAAAATTATTAATTTTACATCGTTTTCACTTTACCCTTTTATCTGTTTAATTACTTCAATTAGTTTAATTACAGTCTCTAAATTACTGCTAGGGCTTAAGTATAGTGTAAGTCAATATAAATTGATGTCATAATTAAATTTTATTATGTATAGCAAAAAAGGAAAATCGCCAAGGATTTTTATAGTTGAGTTTAAATTTACCAGAGTGTTTCCATTTCCGAGAATTTCTTGCGCGGAACCAGCACTGCCTTCCTCCGGCTTATCATCCACAACATTCTCTTCTTTCCTGGGTCTTTTGCCTCTTGAAGCTGGCATGTTGTAAATTATTTTGTTGGCTGGAATTGTAAGTTACAAATAATATTAATCCAATCAAAAACAACGAGAAACATGATTTTTTTCACTCATTTGACTTTTGCCACAACCCTAAATTCCGTTTTGATGTTTCCCGACACCACTTTGACGTACTTTAGGTTGAAATGTTGTCATGAGGTAATTTAAATTAAAAAGTTTGTAAATCCAAGTTTTACATAATGATCAAGTCGTGGTCATTATAATACAAAAAACTCAACAATGTTTGGAAAAAGAAAGTTTACAGATACTCCCGCCAAACCGTTAAAAGCTGAACTTGACTATTCCCTCTTTTATTTGAAAAAAAAATGTCTCTCAGGGCTCCCTACTAGTCCCTACGAGCAAATACTATTGTCATAAGTGATAAGTGACTCACACACTCACATAAGTCACATAAAAGTACATAGCGAATCTATTCTAAAGGCCCTATAAGCAAGGGTGGGAAATCGGAAAAATACGAATTAAAGTTCAAATTAAAACACTTCAAGCAATGAATTCGGATTTTAAATACCTTTTGAAATGCTAAAAAATATGAATTCCGATACAGATTAAAATATTTATGGCCGGACATATTTGGTTTATGAATTCCGATTTGAATATTTTTTTTGAATGCTTCTTATAAATGAAAATATACAAACAAAATTCAATTCGAAAACAATTCAGTCGAAGGAACATAATGTCATCAATATTTTCTATTATTTCAATTTTTACCCTTGACAGGGTTATTTTAGTTTTAGTTTAATATGCAAAACACAATTCGTAATCCAGTACTCATTTCTCCCCCGGATGGGGTTTTTTATTATTGTAATGAATGTGTAAACCAAATGACTGTAAGGACTCATGTCGAATCGGTCAATAAACATTTATCTATCTAATGTCATCAATAGTTTGTGCAGCCGATTTCCATTCGTAGGTCGTTCAGTATAAATTTTAAAGCCTAAAATACGGTTCCAATGGATATTTGGGTAACGGGAAATGCTAGCCATGTTCCCCGTACCAATCTGAAAAATTGGAAAGGTTGAATCCATCGTATTCAATTACAATTTTGAAGCAGGTATTATTACGGTAATTATTACGGTCTCTAATTACAAATTTAAAAATATGCAGTGCAAAGATCTCAACAGTTTTGATCCCCCCAGGGACATCATTGTTCTCAGATTTTCTCAAGGTGTGATGAAATCGACCTGTAGGGATTTTAAGGGCGAAAATTGTCTAAGATTTCCATATAAATCCAGGATACCTTGACTAATGTTCTCTTTTTTACCTATTCCAAGCAATTTTAAGTGTGGCAACCGGATATTTTCGGGTAGGAAAACGTCTCCAAGAACGCCAAGAAGTATGTCGCCGGAAAGGAATAATTGTGTGATCTTGAAATTGTGTTGATTCGTCGTAAAAATTGTTTGCAATTCCATCGGATCCACATCTCCACGGCGGGGGTCAATAAAAAGTGTAACTGAAAAGCTGTTGGTGGTTTCACGCATAAACTTCAATATTCTTAGGAAGGATTGGTCGCGGATATTTTGTACATAAAAATCCGTATTTCCGAATGGGGATGGCAATTTCAAAGGTTTATTTTCCACAAGCAATTTTAGCCGATCATCAACATTGTTATAGCGTTGAACTCGTCAATAGTAAACCCACGGAAGTTTCCTCATTGCTAGGCAAGCCAATTTACTCCAGGATTTGCAGACCCATCGGCAAGTTTTCAGCACATTCAAGTTTTCCATCAAGGGGATGAGAGTATTAAAAATCTGGATACGGAAACATTATTCTTTAGCACGTAATACTTTAACATTCGAAAACAATGTTGCAGTGGTACAAATGTAAGCACATATTTTTTTCTGAATTTTCTGTTACACCATAGCAAATTACGCCATCCTGTGAAATTTCACCCTTCTAACCCTAGGGGATGGGTCACTATGGACTTGGATGTTGGTTGTTTTACACAGCGTGAATAGGGTGACATTGTTTACAACATTCTACCAGACCCTATGGAATACCTTCTCATAGTTGATTTGAGTAGGGTCTCATTTGAAAGGAAAAATAATGGAGATATTTATGTGAAAGCGCCTTTTCCATAGTATTCGAGCATCTATTGTGACACGGCTGTAATTACGCGAAATTGAAGGATATTGTCTCCATTATAACATTGGATGTACACCACATAGAGACGCATGGTTGGTGGATTCTGAAAGCATAACATTTTAGCTTTCAGAATTGCTAGTACACGTAGTTTTACTGTTGATGGTGCCAGAGATGTGTTGAACGTTGAACTATGTTCATAACTATGTAAATGAATCCCGAATCCCTGTTTTCACGTTTTGTTTTCAATTTTCTATTTGATCTTTACTACAGTTCAGAAATGGGATGGATTAACTCACTGTAACAAAAGTATTACATCCTGAATAAATCAGATACCGAATCATGCATTAAGTTGAGAAATAATAACACATTTATCTACAAATTTCACATGCAATTACTTTTTATTTATTATTTCTACGTATATACTAGTACATCAAATTCGTTACATGCCTTTTTGTCTATATAAATAAAATATCAATTGATGGAACAACTTTTTACTTTTTACCTTCCATTTTCTATCAGTTCTTTTTTACGAAAAACAAAAGGTAAATTCTCCAAAATAACTCAAACATTCTATAAAAAAAACCATGGAACGAAGGCCACGCACATTTATTTTCTTACCCAACCGTGAGTAAGCTTACAACGTTCTCTAATATGATTTGAAACATGGTTAGGATGAGACCCCGGTCGGTAATTCTTCAGCATATTTATAAGTCTGTTATCATTGGGATGAGGATACTAAAAACCTGAAGGTAGAAAAATAGCATTATTAACGGAATTGTACGTGGCTTTGTAGTTGCAGTTTTAATTTGCAGTCGTGTAGGCGCCAAAAATGTGGTAACTTAACAAGCTGGATCTGGAAGTGTTTAATTATTCTATTCTTAATAAAGTAAAAAGTTTTGACGCTCTTTCTGTAACTTAAATGGGAATCTGTTGTGTTAATTTTTAAGTTGGATTATATTTAGCACTAGCTTCATCTTAAAGGACGTTTGTATAAATAGGTGATGATTGTCGTCGTATATGTACATTACATGTTGTGTCCCGATTCAATCTTATAACATAATTTGAAGATGGAACATTTTGAACTCCATGCCCCTCCCTTTTTGTACCGGGCTCTGGCAGCGAGCCAATAAGCGCAAGCTGACACAAGCCATTGCGCAGTGCAGTCGGAAATTCTGACTGCTGTAGTAAATTCAAATATACATTGCACGTGAAACCCAGGTTGCTAGCCGCAAAACCAACCTCCCTATCCCTTTGCTACTCCTAGGTGGAGTAACGTTCTTTGCAGCGAAATCTCGACCTAATTCCAAG
>JAQFXU010002289.1:0-21768 GCA_034693705.1 Spatulosminthurus flaviceps
ACAAAAGTATGCCCGCTAGATGTGCGGGTCGGGCTTAAATTTTATTTGCTGGATTTCTTGCGGGTACGGGTTGAAAATTTTTTGCGGGTCACACCTCTATTTGAAGGTCAATTTGATTGCAATTATTCACGTCAATCCTGAAATTGGGACATGGGAAATTCAAATGAAAATGTTTTGTTAGCAAATACATTAGGCACATTAAATTTTCAGAATAATAGCACGTGTGCACACAATGAGTAAATTTAATCCATTTTATGCTATAAAATAATAATATTAGTAATACATAATAATAGCGTCTTTGAAGTAAAATAAAATTTCCATGGAATAAAAGTCTTTCATTTATTTCACAAATTTTACCGCTCAGAGCGTCTTCTGGTGTAGATAAAAGCAGTCCTATCGGCGGTTATTTACGTACTTCATCGCGATCTGCTAAAATGGTCTCTTTAATTGACATTGTGACAAAATTAGGTCAGGTATTCCTCTGTCAGCCTTTTAGCTTTTCCAAATCCAAGCCCCAATTCAGACGCATTGGCTTAAATATTTTCAAAATAATTCAATTGCCATTGCTAATGTGGCAAAATATTATTTTTACTTATATGATTTACAGGGGGAGCTTAGGAAAGGTTCTTGGTAGCTCAAGACTCTCGGATCATATTACATTTGTATTTATGCAAACCACGTACACAATCCCGGACATTTTATTCCGAGTGACATGCTCCTTTTGTACGGAGGAGCTCCTGGACCTCGTCACGTCACTAAAGATTTTAAATAAAAATGTCGGGTCAAAAAGTTATAAGGGCAAGGGTTTCATTGGTTTTGCAATACTGCTAGTACTAATTCTCGGTGTAGTTCTGGTACAGCTTTTGGATGACTTTTTACGTCTAACGGCTGACCCGAAATTCGATATATCCGCTGTTTTCATTTCAAATCAGTCTAACATCTATGTCACTTGTTCCGTGTGCGTGAGCATTGCATCTGCCACAGCGCTAATGCATGCATATTTATTCACTGTGGTGTTTGGGATTTCCATTCTAAATGTGTTTGAAGATGTCGTGATGAAATTGGAGGGGAAAGCGTCTGGGAAAAAGTTCTTAGCAGACGGGAATGCGAGAGAGTCTGAAAAGGTTGACGAATTTATCTCGGAGGTGTTGAGGCTGAAGCGTACGATGAATTCGTATTTGAAAATCGCGGGGATGTATTCTCTCGGGATTTTGTACCACGGGGCAGGGAATTTCATTCGTTTTTTGCATTACGTCACTAGTGACAAGGAGGTTACTTTTATTATGAATTCCATGGCTCTGAACCTCTTTTCCGTCCTGGCTATTATCTACATTTCCTTTCTGGGAAATCATCTGGCAAAGCGGGTGAGCCTCACGAACGATTTTTTTATTTAGTTGTCAACATGTCAACTAACGTTAAAATTTAAGATGAAAATATTTTTGGAGACCATTTTATGAATTTATTCTTGCCACAATTAATGATCAAGTGCTTTTGTATTTGCAAGTTTTTCCAAATCAAGGAGAAGCTTACTATTGCAGATGTACAGAAAACATTTTCAGAAGAGAAGAAGGTAACGGAATTGTATGATTTAGCAAGCCTATAATTAAAGTATGTACTTCACCATTAATTTTGTTTATGTTTGCTACAATAATTATTATGTTTAGCTCTCAAAACTAACCGCGTGGATTTCAGTCTGGGATTGGAAGCTTGCTGCCTTTGATATGTTCGAAGTTAACAATTCAACCATACCGGCAGTGAGTAAACGAATTAAAATGTTAGACGCTTTTTGAATAAGACCTGCACCTCTTTTTGGAACCTTTTAAGCATTTTACATTTTTCATATATCCACAGGTTGGTACAGCCATATTACCCTGCATTATTTTAATCTTCCAATTGAGACTCTCTGAAAATAACTAAAGTTTTGTACGTTTCTCCTTAATTTTGAATTCCATGGAAATTCGCTTCTAAATAGAGAAATTCAATTTTACAATTAGAAGAATAAATAGACATAACATGTTTTAAAACTCAAATCAAATTTATTTTCAATCTTACAATGGAACCACATACAAACGTTGGGTTTCTGGGTTTGTCACTTCGCAAAGGGTTGAAGCCCAGTGGAATTGCCGGGTTTTTCCGTCTTATTTATGGACCATGAATAATCACAGAATGGACTTCAAAGTGGTAGCGAAGTATTTAGCTATTATTTCTTAAGCTTAAGTGGGGAGTAGGGTTTAGAACTAGATTTAACGACAGTTAACAAACTATAGGTAGTGCTTACACATAAGCTAAAAAACGTACACGTCAGGTGGGATCGTGATGGTTCATCTGGTAGCGTTTTCAACCGACGATTGAAACAAAATATTTATTGAATAAAAGTCATTTTAGCCAAACAAATTTTAACCAGAAACGTTTTTATTTCAGGTGAAGTTATTTAGTATCTTCTCTTCCAGAAATAAAGCTAACCAAGTCTTTCATTGGATCCACTAAATTAATCGTCCATGAAATGTATTAACCAAAATTATCTCAGCCATTTAAACAATTAGGTTTTCACATAATTTAGCCAACTTCATATCATTAAAAATGCAATTAAAAAATTAGTGTAAGCAATAAGTAATGCAGGTTACTACTGTGGGATATAGACTGTCCGATCTACTCAAACTTAAGCTGATACTGAATGACCAGATTCCGTATGGTAGAGAAATTCTGTGATTATCGAAGCATGATCGTTGTAAGACGTAGGGAATGCTTCATCAATTGTAAATCATTTTGCCACTTGGAGGACACATGATGAAAACTTGTCAAATGTTTTCATATTTGCACGTAGGCTAGACATTTCTTCGTATAATTTTTTAATGAAATCTATAACGTCAAATACGTGTTTGAATTTTTTCGAGCTGACAGATTTTACTTCATTTAGCATAGATATTTTTATCCAACAGTAATGAGTTGCAGAGAAGTCTTGGATTAATTTAATTGAGTTTGAGTTGTACCAACATTGGTCTACACAACTAGTGTGGTTTGAACTTAAAGTATTTTATTTACTACTGATCTGATTGAGATCTTACATTTAATAATATTAAACCGAGAAACTCGCAGGAGCTTAAAAAATACTACAATAATTAGATGACGAGGCATTTGGCAACCTTTGAAGAGTTATAGTTACACCCCGCTCTATCCGATCACCTCTTGAATTTCTTCATATTGACATACGTCGCGCACTGGACAGAAAGATATGCTGTAAACGAGTCAAACATTGTGCCCGAACGTTCGGCCCCGCACGTAACTAAGTTGCAGTTTCTGCGGATACTCCCGTAGTCCGAGTCACACGGCCAGTTACGGCCCTGCAAAAGTTTTACGTGCCTTACCCTGCAAAAGCCAGCCCACAGACAAAGTAGCCTACAATTCTGCCAGCCAGTAACATATGGCAGGTTGCAAACACGTGCGGGGGTGAAAGGAGCTAAGGCCCGCCTGTCGACTCATGGTTCTGCATAAACCAACTCACCCCCATATCACCCATCGTATCTACCCGGCCATGGTGGGCAATCATCTAGCCTTCAAGACGATGCCCGGCCGGAAAATCTAAGTTTACGCAGGGGTTTCCCCACTGGTGCCCACCCAACCTGGCCCGCCTACTCCGAGGTAAACATCCAGCCATCAGTTCGATACCACGGAGTGGCAGTGGGGTCCTAAGCGAAAGCATGTAAACCTCCGCTCGATAGATGCACTGGCTGCTTGGGCATGAGATGATTTCTGGACCACTATTAGTCAAGAGTCAGGGGAAAACTTGCGCTCACTCCCGATCCCGACAAGTAATATGCTTTTCTATTTGTAGAAATATTTAAAGATAATGATTCAAGGCCTCATGAGTTGGGGTTTGTTTGATTGTTTTGTCCTACTCTGGCGTTGAAGTTCCTGATCAGCAAATGCACATCCAGCTTTACCACCCCAAAGAATTCTTCTAAAATACCTTTGGAACGTGAAGGAGGAAAATAAAAAAAGATGATGTAAATAATATTTTTGTGACCTCATGGACAATAACAATTATTAAAGCGGTTTTAATTATCGAGCGGATACGTTATTTATAGAAAACCAAACGGGAAAGAATCAAGAGAACTCCATCCGGAGAAAATCCTTCCAAAAAAATTAATGAACAAATTATGTATTACCTGATGATGCCATTAATTACAGCTGGTTGTCATCTACCAACTATGCGAAAAATGCACAACTGGCTTCAACCACTTGCTTCGACCAGTGCACAAGCTTAGGGCGAGTGTCTTGCCCAGGTCCTTGTGCCACCCTTTCGAACATTTAGAAATTAAAATATGTTCTTTTTTTATTGATACATATTGAATAATTTGATGAAGAGTCCGAGGTGTGAATACTACTGCTTTTTATATGCCCGCAGGTCTGACAAAGTTTCTTTGTCCTCCTTTATTTCCAATTAGCATTACATACAAAATGACACGAGTATGCTAAAAGTCTATGAGATCAATAAATGATTCATTATGTAACAACGTAATAATAATTTAAAACGAAGAATCCAGAAAAGACAAGGAAGATCCAAGAAGAACAATGTTAAAGGTCAGCATGCACAAGTGTCAGTTCCGGCTAGTGTCAGCATGTGACATCCGGCACGTGTAATTCCACAACGGATATAATTCCCCTTCCCAAGCATAAAAATGTAGAGAACAAACAAAATTATAAATTAAGAATTTAACAGGAAGCTAAATGACGTGTAAATGTAAACGTGTTCAGAATGACGTGTCAAGTCAAAGAGGTAAATGAAGACACATGTAAATTTATGTAATGTGAATTTGTATAAATTCGTAAGAGGACAGTACGGATCTTCAGTCTAGCACTGGGACTAAAGACACGGGTATACGAGCTGGGGAAATATCAGGAGCAAATGAAACTTTTCCTATTCATAAATTGGCCCTCTATTTTTCTAAGTATGTAGTGTGAATATGAGTGTCAATTTGATTGCAATTCATATCGACTCAATTGACGTAGATAATTCAAAATTCAAATGAAAAACTTGCATCGGAAAACACATTGTAACGACACTGTAATGCTATATTACTACAATAATAATAGTAATAACAGCGTCAGTTTTTAATTCTGTTATTCCTAATCCAGTTGTATTCACAGTCCCAGATATTTTATTTCGATACTAGACTGTCGGAAAATAACAATAATTGGCCTTCTGTGTGTATCCCCCTGATTTTGAATTCCACGAAAATTCACTTTTATAAAAATGCACTTGCATACTTGAAATAATAAAGAAATACACAATATCAGGGATATTGTCACACTAAACCCGATTGTATTCCACGTCCTCATGTGATCTGAAGTATATAATTTAAAATTAATTTCTCTTTTTAAATTTAATTTCGGGCCTTTGTTTTCAAGCATACTCATTTGTAGACCTTTGAATTTTCCATGTATCGTAATTATTATTGATAGTATTAGTTTACTAGTACTAGTTTTGTATGGTCATAAGTGTGATACAAATTGAAATCTTCATATAATACATGTATGTAGCTTAAATTAAAAACCTTTTGTTTATGACCCAAAAGTTAAAAATAAAACGAACCCTGTTCACGAGGGTAAAAGATAAAAATTAGAGTTTAAAAAATTGCCCAATATTACTTTTGATTGTTGGTTATACATTAATATAGTAGTAATAATTTTATTATTATGTGTGTGGGCCAACTCATAAATATTTATGTGCCTTTATTGTCAATAAGCTAAATTTTTCATCCCTAATGATTTTTAAAAGAGAGAGAGCTTCGTCCCCGGAAATCCTCCACCCGTCCATTCTCACCTGTTTATATGAAGCCAAAGCATTAATTTGACTTTACATGTATATAAATTTGTCACATGCATAAAAATAAATATTTTTGTTATTAGAGAGACACTCTATTAAAAACAATGGCCAGGAAATCAATCTTATAAGCTATACATATAATTATTATACTCAACTCATTGTGACCTCATCATTGTGAGTTGTGACAAAATGGAGAGAGAGAGAGAGAGGAACAAAGCAAAAGTTATGAAAGCATTAAAACAATTTACCCCGCCTTACTAAAAAATTTGAGCCACTCCCTGGAATTCACTTGTTCAAATGAAACTTAATTTGCTTGTTTAAATTTTGGCATTTCTTCAATGGAGTCATATCTGACTTGAAAATCCTGATGAACTCTTACCCATGCCATGCATAAAGGAATGTCACTTGATATGGAATTTTTGAAGTTTTTATTATTTTGTTATTTTTCTATACTCCAAATCTCTCTCGGTCAACAGCATAGTCATAGGAATTTTCAGCAACTTTAATATATTTCTCAATTGCTTTCTTGTCGTCCTTTATAGTAACTCCGTCCAGGAATTTCCCTTTGAGAAAATCCGTCAAAATATCCGCCACCAGAAGGTTCATCCCAAAGGCGTGGCCACAGTTTTCCAGGAGTTTTATCCTCGGAGGAAATTTCTCAATGGCGCTCAAATATGCTGTCGCCTCAAAAGGATATTTGTCCAGATTCTTCTGGATTTTCCCCACCAAACTCTCAATTTCTTTGGATAATTTAGGGAGAAAGTTCATTAGGGACTTGCAAAAGTCCTTACGCTGCGTGTGCTCCAAATAGTATGTGAGGGAATGCTCAAATAAATCCTCCAGATCATCCCGAATTTCAACTGGGACACGTGCCCAATTTTCTGGGTCATCCAAAGGGGCTTGCAGATACATCTCACTGAAAGCTTTCCAAGGTAGGGCGATGAGGAACTTGTAATGGTCAAATTGACAGGCGTTTTCGTAGATATCCAAAAACTCCCGAACGGCTTCCATCATGTCTGCGAGGTCGTTATTGTCCGACATTATGGTGGGCCCGTCAAAATCAATGTCTGGTAATTTTTCACTTGGAAATTGGGATATTTTCAATGCTAATCGTCGCATTTCTGGTAGTTCCTTATTGCTCTCACATGTCATTTCATTCTATAAAAACAAAATTCAATTACAATTTTATTACGTGTGGACTTAATTCAAAATTTTTAATTATATTGTAATTTACCCCAACAGAGATGACAGCTTTGTAGAGACAAATCGTCAAAATATATTTGAGGATTTTACTATAATAATTTAACAAATTCATTTCCATGTATAAATTGTAGAGCAAATTTCAAGGCCCCCGAGAAAATTTATTTACAACGAGAAAAATTCAAACTCGTCGGCTATAATTTAAATTTAAAGCGTTGGCAAGGTAATAGCTCCAACAATTACAGATCCGTATGAGATTATTCCCATGATATGTTTTTCAGCCTTCAAAAAAATTGTGACTGACCTTTCATATACGCACATTTGGTTTAGTTCTGATCAATGCATCTTTGTTCATTGAATTCATACTTTAAAATTACCTATAGAAAAAAAAACATGTACACATTCAGAAACTTCCTTCAAGCTGGTTTCGCATAAGGTTTTACAGAGGGTATTTGCATATCATTGGACCACTGCTTCAAAAATATTTTTTGAGCTCCGTTTTTGGCTTGCTACCATATTTCAATGACCCAGATTTATTCTCCAGAATTTTCTGGTAATGATGGTGTCACTTTTATTTTTTTAAATTAACCCCACCAACTTTTATATGAAACCATTTTGGGCGCCATTTTGGAATTGGTTGTAATTCCTACGTTTTTGTGCCTAAAAATCAGTCATTGCCAAGGATGATGGTGGACAGGATCACATCAATTTTAGCTTTTGTTGGATTGAATTTACTCCATCCCTATGTGTTACCCGGGTTTTTTCCCAAGAAAGTAAATATTTCAAAATATAATAATTGTCTTTCGGGCAGAATTTTATTCAAAACAAAAATTATTTGACAATTAGAGGAATCACCTTTCTATATAATAGCATGTAAATTTTTACCGAAATTTATTTGTTCCCGGAAGTGAGGGCAAACAACTCATGTCCGAAAAAACCCAAATTTCAAAACTCAAACCGAAAAACTTTACGGGGCTGTAAAAATTGAACCCTTTGTCATATGAACAATAATATTTTTTTCAGCAAGGTTCCAAAAAAGCTGAAATTTCGAAATATATGATTTGCTTAAAATTCAATGCACCGTTTACCCCAGACGGGGTAATATTCAAAACGGGAAAAAATGTTGGGCTACTTTTTCTTTCGGTATACTTTTGCCAACCCGGCATTTTGATAAAAATAAAGAGTTGAAATTGTGCACACCTTCAACGATAACTCTTTGATGGTTGTGTATGTACAAAAGTTTACAAGGATCGATCCATAATAACTGGGAAGAAAAAAAATTGTGAACAGTGGTCCAATAAAGTGTATACGTACCCTCTGTATACTATGCGAGTCGCAAAAGGGATGCGTGTGACTTCCAAATAAAAAAGTGAGCCGCTCGCTTGACAAGTTGCGAGAATGAAATTATTTTGGAAAGAAAATCCCTTTGAATTCCCATAGCTCTCCTATGTTGGTTAATATGGAAGGAGTTTCAAGTGAGCGACTTCAGGAAAAACGCCCAACATTAGTTTGTACGAGAACTGTAATATGTTTTTTAATTCAAGGAAAGTCCCCGTAGTTTCAATAAATTTCATTCTTTCTGGCTCAATACTTTTTGAGAGTTCAAAATTGATTGCCAGTTGACACTTTCTCCATATCTTCTAGCGTTCTAGCCCGCAGTTAATATAGCCTTGTAGTATCAACATGTATAAAAATACCTATATAGCCTTGTTTTGAAGACCTTGTATTAATTGCGTTTTTATGTGCCAAGGCTCGGAAAATCTTCCAATTAAAAATGATTTCAAGTATGGATGTTTGTCAAGCACAAATAAAATTTTATGGAAGAAGTCAATAATTATTGAAGTCAATGTGGAGTCAGTATTTTTTTTTACATTTGACGCTAAAAATGTGTGAGTTAAGAACCGTTCCGCGCGGGGTATTTTAACCAAAGCTTATTCCGAAACGGTGATGCTTATATTAGATCTTTCTATGAAATGACGTTTGCCTTTCCCTCATTTTCTTATTATCCTTGCTCATGTAGAATACATGGGATATGTTGGTATATGTTTACTTGAAAGTGCCCACGCCCAATTTATTTTTTATATCCATCAATAATAATATTATTATTATTGTTTGGCTTGAGGTCATAAAAAAGTTTAGAATAATTGAAGCAAAAGGGATTTAAAGGGAGGAGCTGCCCTTCCTCAGTTGGATATACATACTTTACGTGCCTCAATAAATAATAAATCTTACCCTCTGGCCCAAATATGTTGGCCACATTCTTCACATTGGCTCTTGTCTGCATTCAGGTAAATCTTTTCCCCGCATAAGTATTCATAAAAAAAATTGAAGGGATAGACCCAAAAAAGTCCATAAAATCTCCGTGGTCTTTTCTTTCTCTATATAGTTTACAGTTGGGGACGAAGAAGTATGTCGTGTCCGGGGGAACTTGACCAACTCATTGAAATGTGGTGATAAATTCTATACAAGAAGCCAAGCCTATGTAGATGCTATCAAGTTATGTACTGTTGGGGAAAAAAGGGGGGCTCATCACTGCGGATATTGTATGAAATATCTATACAAATTATTATTTTGAAATACAGTCGCGCCATTTAATCATTAACTTTTGTTTTAAATGTATTTTTACGCTCAAGATGTTATATGCGTCATAACGAATTATAAAGTCCCAGAAGGAAGCGAGAATTGAGTCTTTGAAATCATTCTACGTGATCTTATAGGAATGACTTTGGTGAGTATGGTGACCAGCATGTTGAAGGACTTCGAAGCTGTTATTTACGTAAGTTGTGAGAAGATTTTGATGGTCACAACCTGTTTTTGTCCATAGAACCATGGAAAATGTAAAAGTTTTTTAAAAATTAACAAAAGGACAATGTGTTAAAATCATTTGCATAGAGTTGAAGGACGAGCCACACCCCAGTCGACGAAAATGCATGAATGCTTGTACAAAAGTTTCGAAAGGGTGAGGATTGGATACTTTGAAATTTCGGCTCATTTACATTTTTAATTTATTTTGAGGGAGAGTCTAAATATAGGGAAATATTTGGTCCTTTCCAGGTTTGCGGGACCAAGAGCTGTAATTTTATGAACCATTTTTAGGGAAATGATGCATTAATAATAAATAATGCCCTTACAAATTCTCAAGTGTGGGTTTTTTGAAATCCGGCGATTTAATGAATTGGATTTTAGCCGTTTTAGTTCTATATTTTTGACCCTTTGGGCTGTCATATGCCTGGGACAGAATAAATAGGAAAAAATCAGAAATGTACATATTTTGCGCATGGTTTATTGAATTGATTTTCAACGGATAATAAATGAGATATGAGACAAAGTTGGGGGGAAATTCTGCGCCTTCATAACCAACATACGCTTCTCTCAACTTTATATTTTGTAGTGAAAATTTTTCAATGTCAGGCTGTATCTCCACCTCTGACCGCAGAGAGCAGGGGTTCTTATAAATAAGCTGTTTATATTCCACCATCATCATTAAAGTAAGCATTGTTTTGAAACTCCAAATACCATAGAAACAGTATATTCTCTATATAATGGCATCCTCTAAGATGGTATTATTTCCTCTGCAGTGGCAGAATCAAATCCTCCCCCCCCCGGGATTCCCCATGTTTAAGGTACACGCTATGGTATGGGAAGGTATTTTAAAAATCTTCATATATGTACAGTGGCATAGTTTTTAAGAATTTTCTCCTTTTGCTTCTAAAAAAACCTTTAATTAGGAAATAAACATTAAAATCTAAACAGAATTTCATTCCGTCGTACTCCTTGTATATATATGGTAACCTATGGGGCAAAAATGGCCACCGGGGCAAAATTTGCCATGAACGTGGCAAAAATGGCCACGGGGAAAAAATTTGGGGTAATCACGTGGCCGCTTTTATCCCATTTCCCAAATATTTCCCCGTTTAGGGCAAATTTTGCCCCATGGCAATTTTTGCCCCGGTCGCCATTTTTGCCCCAGGTTACTCTCTAGTAAAAGCCTTGTGTGTATGAGGTGTATGAGGAGCACATGAGTACCAAAATAATATGTATTTTGAGCTGAACCCCATGGGGTGCTCTTATAGAGTGAGTCTACGGGATCTGACAGAGGAACCGTTCCGTGCGGGCCATTTTAATTACTACTAATTACATACTTAGGAATGGTGCAGAAAATCCTTGTGCGCATGGTTATTTTTTAGTAATAATTGTTGAGATAGGGATTTATATGGGAATTTAGTTAGTGGCATGAGGCTCTAGGATATTGTTTGTATAGGTTTGTACCACCACACATTTCAAGGTACAATAAATTCACAATTTAATAGGTTTTTGTACCACTTGAATTTATTGGTACATTCTACGTGTACCCCACATTTGTTATGCCACGAATGATCGATTTTAAAAATGGGAACACCCGAAAGATTGGCTCTTTGCTTTTGGGATGGGGATTCGGGCGAAGTGAGGACGTACCAGTTGAATAATAAGTGGTACGAAAAAACAATTAGCTCGTGGGGAAAGATTCCTCCCAAGAAATTCCGTTTTTACATACGCTTGGAAATTTTGTCAACTGACGACTGTGAATAAAATTTCAAACACGAGTGTTTCTCAATTAAGCGAGGAAAATTTAATGGAAGTCCTTGACGTCAATGTGAAGGCTTAGCATATTTACATTTTCGTCGGCTAAAGTGCAAAAGGGGCTATAGGCCGAAATGGCTTAAACGGGAATTAACAGGCGCTACCATGTATGTATAAGCGGTGTCTGCGTATAGCCCCTTTTGCACTTTAGCCGACGACTGGTTGGTACACCGCACCGTCAGAATTTTGCCTCTGCTAATAATTGAACTTACTCTAAATATAACAAAGGGTTTCATTTTCCCTGCTCAAGCCCCTACGCGTTCCTCTCGATGAAGAGTTCCGCGCGGGGTATTTTAACTATACTTTTGTTAATCTGAAAATGTGCCATGTTTATCTTATTCTTTTGCTCATTTAAAATGCACGCATCGCATATTTTGGAAATTGTTCTTCAAAGTTTCCACGCAATTTACAACTAATTTAATATCCACCCCGTGCTTGTTGCTTGAGGTCATAAAAATCTACAATGCAATGGTTGAATCAAAAGGGATTTAAAGGGAGGAATTCTTATGCTCTTCCTCAGTTGGATATTATTCTTTACGTGCCAAAATAAATACTGGAAAATCTTCTCCCTCTTGCCCAAATATGTTGGTCATACTCTTCACATTGGCTCTGGTCTGTATTGAGGTACATCTTATTTCCATAAGGATCCATTGAAAATTGAAGGAAACCCAAAAAGTTCACAAAGAAAATCACAATTGGTATTTTCTTTCAAGCTCACAGTTGGGGACGAAGCATGTCGTGTCCGCGGGAACTTGACCAACGAATTGAAATGCGGTGATAATGTCTACACAAGAAGCCAGGCCTACATAGACGTTGCCAAGTTATGTACGGTTGGGAAGCAGGGGGAGCTCATCACGAACGAGATCGTATGAAATCTATAAAAACAGATGTTTTGAAATAGTTATATGGCATTTTAGAGCTGCGATCAAGTTCAAGTAAAACTCGCGTTTTTCAAGTCGCCTTCAGGGTTCGGGTCAAGTTCAAGTAAATCCAAAATTGTACTTGAGCTTTTCGGGTCATGTTCAGGTTTTATCTATACTTGACCATGATTTTATCACTCAGGTCAAGTTCGTGCTCAAGTCCGGAAATATATTACTTGAAGAGAATTTCATGGTCAAGTTCAAGTTGATAAAAGTGTAGACGAGTGTAGCCAAATTAAAATTGGGTTTTTGGTAAAAATTACGCCTTCTAGACTGAAATAGGAATTTTGCACATTCAAGTGGGATCTTTTTACTTGAACCCGAAACTTATTGACATTCAAGTTCAGATCCAGGGTAAAATACTTGAAAACCCGAACTTATGAACTTGAAAGAAAAGTAGTACTTGCACCAAAATGTCAAGTTCAGGTTGAAGGAAATATTTTTGCTTTAGATTTCATGGTCAAGTTTGAAAATTACTTGACCCGAACGCAGCTCTATATTAATGGCATTTAACTATGTATTGATTTGTTTGATTTTTTTTATACTCCAGACCGTGTGCATGGTTAAGAACTATAAAGTCCCGGAAGGAAGTGAGCTCTCAGTCGAAGATGTGGTGAAACGTGATATTAGGACGGACTTTGGTGTTCATGCTGAGCAGCATATTGAAGGATTTCTAAGCTGTTATTTACGTGAGTGTTGTGTGAGAAGATTTACTTGTACAAGCTATTTTTCCCCTTTCGCTCTTCTTATATGGGCTGGTTATAAATTCAGAGTTGGAGAGTCAATGCGCGGCATTAAAAGGCTTGTAGATTAGAAATTTTTCAAATTTCCCTGTTGTCACAATTTAACTAAAAACTGCGTACGTAATTTTTTTGAAAATTAACAACAATTTAACATTTTTTAAAATCATTTCCAGAGTTTAAGGATGAGTCACCACAGTCCACGAAATTCCACGATTGTTTGTATAGAAGTTTCGAGAGGGTGAGGATTTTCAATACTTTGAATTTTCCGCTCATTTTTACTTTTCATTTATTCTCGCAATTTGAGGGAAAATCTAAATTTTGGAAAATATTTGCTTCTCCTTTCCAGATTTGCGGGACCAAGAGCTGTAATTTTATTAACAATTATCTGGGAAATGATGCATGACAATTGTCCTATAATTTCTAAAGTATGCTTTTTTTTTTAAACATATAAGAGGATTTTAATACATTTGATTTTAGCTTGGCTCACTATTTGTCTTGATCCTTTGGCTTATTGTCACATGTGTAAAAGAATAAATAGGAAAAATTAAAACTGTATTTTCGTGCATTATTGATTGATTTTCAAATGATAGTAAATAAGATAAAACTGTAAGTTTGGTTGGGTAAAAATTCGCCGCCTTCATATAACCATAGCACACTTGTTTTTTATAGTGAAAATTTTTCAATGCCTGGCTTTAGCTCTACCTCTGACTATAGAGCATGGGTTTTTATGAATAAGCTATTTCCTACCACCCCGTCATCGTTAAAGAATTTTTTTGAAACTCTAAATTACGAGATACAGTGTTTCCTCTATATAATGGTACCCCCTAAGATGACATTACTCCCTCTGCAGTAGGGGCAGATTCAAATCATCCCCAGAGATTCCCCCTGTTTTAAGATATACGCCATGGTGGAAGGGTTTTTTTTTAAAATCTCCGTATATAGTGGCGGAATTTTGAAGAATTTTCTCCTCCACTTCTGAAAAATCTTTAAGGGAATACATATTCAAATCTGGACACATTTTCATGATCTTGCATGTACTCCTTGTAGTACGTCTTGATCGTGTGGTGTTTCTATAGCACGAGAACCAAAACATGTATTTTGAGCTGACACATTAGGGGTGCTCTTATAACGAGAGCCTACGCTACTATCCGATGTGAGCAAGTTAGTTGTATTGAATTATATTCTGGATTTTTTCGGGAATAGTAGTATTGATAACCTCTCTTAACCCATTAATTCGTTCATATAGTTTTTCGTTCACCATAATAACCTATTGGCCATATAATGGCAGAGTCTAGATATAGCCGGGGCGGGTTAGCAAAATTCCCTCTAAATTCCATTTAAAAACATTATTACGGCCACTCACTTATATATAAACGCTCCAAAATTCCCATTCGAATGCGTTTAATAAAATACCTAGCTACTTTTAACATATAGCAGTACGGGAAAAATAATATCTCTAAACGTTGGAAGACCTTGTAATTTGCGATTTGATGACGGAGGCTATTGGAAATTTTTCCCACTATGATTGGGAATGTATAACTTCAAAGAGGGGCGCTTGTGAAGCGAGGAAAATTTAATGGAAGTCCTTGACGTCAATGTGGAGTGTTGTATATAGCACCACCGTCAGAATTATTAAAAGAGTTTTATTTGAACTGCTAAAGCCTTCCCCTGTATATATGAACAGTTCCGCGCGGGGGACTGCGTAACCACTGCTTTATTATTGCCAAACCGTGAAATAAATCTTCCTCCTATGAAATGGCATTCTCCTCTTTTTTTATTCTTCTATACTCATTTAAAATATGTACATACATCACTTTTATTTTGGAATGATTACCTTAAAAACTTATCATGGCCGTTTTATGCCTAATTAATTTCTATATTTCCAGCGCGTGCTTGGCTTGAGGTGATAATAATTCACAGTTTAGTTGAGTCAAAAGGGATTTACAGGGAGGATTTCTTATGCTCTTCCTCAGTTGGATATTCTTTAAAGGTGGGAAAATATCAGAAATTCATGGCCCTCCCGCCCAAATATGTATGCCATATTCTTCAGATTGGCTGTCGTCTGGATTCAGGCACATAAATCATTTGTGAAAGTATTTATTAAAAATACATATCCCAATTAAAGGTTCATAGAGCTGCGATCAAGTTCAAGCTAAACTCGGGTTTTTCAAGTCGCGTTCAAGTTCGGGTCAAGTTCAATAAGTAACCCAAAAAATTGTGCTCGAGCCTTATTTTGGGTCAAGGTTCAAGTTTTATCCATACCTGGCCATGATTTTTTCATTCAAGTCAAGTTCGTGTTCAAGTTGGGAAATATATTACTTGAAGAAAATTTCATGGTCAAGTTCAAGTCAATAAAAATGACGAGTGTAACCAAATTAGAATTGCGTTTTACATAAAAATTACGCCTTCTAGACTGAAATAGAAATTTTCTACAAGTTCAAGGCTTGTTCAAGTCAGATCTTTTTACTTGAACTCGAAACTTGACATTCAAGTTCAGATCCAGGGTAAAATACTTGAAAACCCGAACTTGAACTTGAAAGAAAAGTAGTACTTGTACCAAAATGTCAAGTTCATAGGTTGAAGGAAATATCTACTTGAGGTTTCATGGTCAAGTTTGAAAATTACTTGATCCGAGCGCATAGCCCTATTCATAAAATCACAATAATGGTCTTTTATATTTAGGTCACCGTTGGGGACGAAGCATGCCGTGTCCGTGGGAACTTGACCAACGAATTGAAATGTGGTGGCAATGTCTATACTAGAAGTCAGGCCTACATAGATGCTCTCAAGCTATGTACGGCTGGGAAAATAGGGGGAGCTCATCACGAACGAGATCGTAGGAAATCTATAAAAAATATTTATTTTGAAATGCGGTCGAGGCATTTAATTATTATTAACTTTTATTTTGATATTTTTATGCTCTCAAGATATTGGGCGTGTGTGTAATAATTACTCTATATAAAGTGCCGGAAGGAAGCGAGTTTTCAATCCTAGAAATCATAAAAAGTGATATTAGGAAAATCTTTGGTGTGTATGGCGACCAACATGCTGAAGGATTTCTAAGCTGTTATTCACGTAAGTTATAGTGAGAAGATTCATTTGTACAAGCTATTTTTCTCCTATTGTACTCTATATAGGCCTTGTTAAATTCAGACTTGAGACGTGTTGCTTTAAAAGGCTTCCGCTATTCTTACAATTTAACTAGTCTGACCCTCCCATGTGAGGTCTCCGAGAAAAATGCGAACTGTAAAAGTTTCTTAAAAATTATCAAAAAGATAACAATTTATTATTGCTTTAAATAATTTGTGCAGAGTGTAAGGACGACCCACCCCAGTCGACCAAATTCCATGATTGCACCTACAGAAGTTTCGAAAGGGTGAGGAATACTTTGAAATTTCGGCTCTCATTTGTACTTTTCATTATTTATTCTCAAAGAGGGAAAATCTAAATTGGAAAATATTTGCTTTTCCTTTCCAGATTTGCGGGACGAAGAGCTGCAATTTTCTGAACAATTTGAAACTGTTTGTTTTGAAAATCTATACCAGATACAGTGTATTCTCTATATAGTGGCTCCCCCTAAGATGGCATTCCTTCTCCCTATAGAGAATCCCCATATGATTAAGGTATGCGCTAAAGTATGAGGGGTTTTCGAGAATCTCCATATAATATGATGAAATTTTACGGAATTTTCTCCTTGCTTCTGTAAAATATTGAAGGACATAAATGTTGAAGACATATTTTCATTACGTATTCGTAGTGCACTCCTTGTACAGTATACTCTCAATATAGTGGCATCCAAAGGATCCCATAAAAATTTTCCCACTATAGAGAGATGCCACACCAACGCTCCAAGCATTTTCCTTGGTTTAAGGTCATGCCAAATCAGAAGGCATCATAAAAAATAGGGCACATTACCCGTATTTCCGTCAAAAATTAACTTTGAATCCATAAAACGTAATATTTTTTCATTATTTTCCCCTAAAAATTTAGGGAAATTTTGACCAAAAAAAGGGGGAAAAGTCCCTAAAATGTAGAAATTCCTCTAAAATACTGCCACTATACAGAGAGATTTTTCAAAAAATCCTCCCACTATAGCGTGTATATACCTTAAAAATGGGGAAACATAAGGGAGGATTTGAGTCTGCCACACTACTGTACAGGGAATGTCATCTTATAGGGAGAACTACTATATCGAGAGTGTACTGTAGTACGCCTTGTGTGCGTATGGTGTTTCGAGCACATAAGAACCAAAATAAGTATTTTGAGCTGACAATTGGGGTGCTCTTATAGAGAGAGTAGACTGTATTTGGAAAAACAACACCCATAAGTATGTAACAGCATGAACAAGCTTTTTAGCCTGAGGACCTATAAGTGGTGGAAAATATCCAGTCTAAATGTTTCTGAGATCCCACTATAGAGTAAATACCCTTTAAGCCGGCCCCCCTTTAGAAGGCTTTTCGCTATTTCTGCCAATCGTCAACGGTCCCTCCAAATTCCGTTTGCTTAATATTAAAGGGTACGCAAACTCCGTTGAGCCGTCCAAATTACGTGGTCCCTTGAAGGGCCGGCTTAAAGGGTTTTTACTGTAGTATGTCCTTACCAGCACATCCTCATTGGAAATTATTTTCAAATGAGCTTATGCTTTCAAAAAAATGAAATATTTTCTCATTTTATTGAGCAGTTTGAGCAAAAATTTGGTGTTGTACATTTTGGTCATGAATTTTTACCCAATTTAAACATTTTGTTACATCTCATTTTTATATGATCACTTGAATATGAATATATAACGCAAAAAAAATTCAGATTTGATTTTTCCATATTTATTCTGTTAAGCATGACATAGAGGATAAAGCATCAAAAAATATAGAATCAGACTATAATAATGCAATTCATGGAAATCGCCAGATTTCAAAAAGCACAATTTATAGAATTTATTGGGCAATTTTTATTCATCATTTGGAATATAATTGTTCAGAAAATTACAGCTCTTGGTCCCGCAAACCTGGAAAGTATGCCAAATATATATTGCAATACATTTTCCCTCAAAATTTGGATTTAAAAAAAGTAAATGAGCTGAAAGTTCAAAAGTATTCCTCACCCTCTCGAACTTTTTATACAAACATTGTTGCATTTTCGTCGACTGCACTGAATCGTCCTTAAACTCTGCAAATGATTTAAAAAAGTCATTCAAGCAGTGCCATTTTAGAAGTAGGTAACATTTTGTAGTGCATTGGGCATTGACTCAACTTTCAATTTCACAACTTCAAACTTACCCGCACAACAGCTTAGAATTGCTTCAACCAACGGCTCCGCATGCGCACCAAAGTCTCTCCTAATATCTCGTATAATAGTATCATGGAGTGTGTCCGTACTTCCCTCCTTGGCTTTGATATCAGAATATGTGCACAAGATCTTGAACATATAGAAATGTAAAAAAAAAAAAAAGTTAATAATTAAATGCGCTCAGGATTTCAAAATAATACTTTTCCCACCATCTCCGTATTGATGTGCTCCCCCTGTCTTCCAGCAGTACATTTCCTCACAGCATCTACAAAGTCCTGGTTCCTTGTGTAGACTTTGTCACCGCATTTGATTTCGTTTGTCAAAACCCCACGAACACGACATACTCCATTCCCAACTGTGAACTAGACAGAAAATACCATTGTGATTTTATGTGAACCTTTTTTTATAGGGATTTCCTCCAATTTTTAGTGAATGCTTTGAAAAACATTTACCTCAACACAGACCAAAGCCAATGTGAAGAATATGGCCAACATATTTGGGCAAAAGGCTCAAGATTTTCCGGTATTTATTTTGGCACGTAAAGAATATCCAACTGAGGAAGCAGAGAGCATAAGAATTCCTCCCTTATTATATATCTTCCGCTATATGATTCAACCATTGTAATTTTTTATGACCTCAATCCAAACACGCGATGGATTTGGATAATAAATTAGGTGCAATGTGGCTGCATACTTTAAAAAGGATGCACGTCAAAATATCCGATGTAAATATTTTAAATGAGCAAGTTGAAGTCAAAGACTTCCATAAAGTTTTCCTTGCTTGACAAAGTCCCGCGTGTCAAAAGTTGACAAAATTTCCAGACGCAATTTCTTGGACGCCATAATCTTCCCACGAGCTGTATGTATGTATGTATGGTTTTTTATGCGTTTTTCGTGACAAAAGTCTACAACACAAATTGTACAGATATAATTACACGTTCATTCGTTTCTTGCCCATGCTGATCTTCCCACGAGCTGTAACATTATTAAATCCCATTATAGCTACGTTACCTAGTGGAATTTGCTTCAAGGCTTTAGAAACATGCATCAAGGACGTACATTTGTGTGACGATGGTATCCAAAATTAACATACTCATATAGATTAAGGGTTAATAATTAAAAGAAAATTTTTTTTAAAAATTTCCGAAAAATCATTTTTTATAGCTGAAAATGGTTTTTTCTTGGAAAACATTTTTTTCCTTGGAATAATACTATGTGTCAATGAGCGGATTGACTTTACTTGGGTTTTCAGGTTTTCGAAGGACCAGCTATGTTATAGTACTAGCAAACCTTAAAATTCAATTAAAACATCATTTATTTACCTAAACATTCATAGCGCATGAGCATAAGCATCAACATGGACATAGAGCATAGATGACAACGTCCACATGTGGCATATATGACGTCAAAGGTAGATGGCAGCATAAGCTTGTGACAATAGTACAGCAGCGTAGTTTTGGACAGCAACACGGAATCTTGTCAACAGCCGCAACCTATTTTTACAATTCTTGACTATCTTCAACAACCGCAACCTATCTTGCCTTGTCAATCTTCAATGAAACCTACAGCATGGATTGTAGACAAACGTGCAAGGTAGTATGAAACGGCGAAGAGTTTTAAATCCTAAGGAGCATCTCCCCGGGATTTCACTGCAAGGCTATTGTGTTGTTATGGTAAATGCAAGACAAGCCAGGCAAATGAGTAACTGTAAGAATCAGCTTTATTCTTAGGCAAAGATCAGATGTGTACGACAGAGACATCCACTAGATACTGATCAAGAGTCAGTAAAGATCATTAGAAAAGAGCAGCATATTTCTAGGGACGCACACATAGTAATGTGTGGTATTTAGGTCAAATACCAACCAAATATTTACAACATTAATAACTTAAATGCCATTCCACACATAAGCAATATCAACACATCTCCCTTTCTTTGAAAAGTACAATTTCAAATATTTTATCAACCTCTCAAAAATAACCATGTTCCTTATTAGCACTTAAAGATTCAGTCTTTTAGGTGGAATAATCGGACGACCACTACGTGTGGTTTTTGGAATTGTTTGAGTAGTTGGAATCGGTTTTGTTTCTTGAGATGGGCTCTCCCTCGGCGTTACACATTGCGTAATAGGGCTGCCCTGTGGAGATGCAATGCTAACACGACTACCCATTGTGGTGTAATGAGCTCGTGTAAGAAATGAACTATTTCTACGATAATTTCCGGATGCTGTTTTTACAATGTAAGATCTCGGCGTTTCGGCAGATTGTTCAATAACACCCCATTGTCGTCTATCCTTAACCCACACCACCTCCCCGTTTTGGAAATCTTCCTTGTCGATTACTCGGTGGCGGTTGTTGAAATTCTGCTCTTGCTTATTACGCCGGGATTCCTCGAAGGCCTGAAGATCCTTTGTCTTGACCGGTCGTGGTTTCAATTGAGCCGGATGCATGGGTAATGTACTGTTAAGCCTACGACTCATCAACAGCTCAGCAGGGCTGTAGCCATTAGATAAAGGAGTGGATCTGTATGCTAGTAGAGCTTCTTGCGGGTCCTCATTTTTCTTCAAACAGGTCTTGATAACTTTGACCATCGACTCAATGAATCCGTTACTTTGGGCAAAAAGAGGACTAGAGGTTACATGCTTGAACCTATTTCTAGCAAATTCAATGAAATCTCGTGTTTTTAAGGGATCGAATTGAGGTCCATTGTCACTGCGAAGCTCCTCCGGATATCCATGTCGGGCGAAAATGGATTTGCAGTGTGTAATGATAGTGGCAGTTGACAAAGATGACAACTTCGACAATTCCGGATAACGTGAATAATAGTCAACAACCAAAAGGTACCAAGAACCCGAACAATAGAAAAGATCCAAGGCCACCTTCTGCCAGGGGCGTTCCGGAAATACAGATGGGAGCAGAGGTTCTTTCCTTTCGACACGATGCTGTATACACACTCGACACTTTTCTACCACCATTTTTATATCACTGGAGATACCGGGCCAAAACACTGAAGCCGCCGCACGGGCTCGGCATTTGGAAACACCCAAATGCCCTTCGTGTAGTTTTTGTAATATATCCTGGCGCATTGATTTTGGAATTATAATTCTTGATCCATACATCAATATGCCGTCTTGTATAAGAATATCGTTCCGGTAACTGGAAAATGATTTCATTTCCCC
>JAQFXU010002290.1:0-21760 GCA_034693705.1 Spatulosminthurus flaviceps
GGACGAAAAGTTTATTTTACAATTGTTATTGAGAATTTAGTAAGATCTCAACTGACTTACTTAGTAATTTAATTACTGCTGACTGCAAAATATTAGACTAATAATGAGTGCAAATAGAAATAACAAAATGTATTTAAAACTATAGATCAATGATTAAAATCATCATTCTACTTGCATTTTTGCTGAAGCGATTGGCAACCCCGACTATGTACAATGATTCACCGTATCACATATAGTATTTCATGAAACATTACTGCAGCTTCCATTAAAATACTGCAGTTTCCATTAAATTACTGCAGCTTCCATTAAATTACTGCAGCTTTCATTAAAATATTGCAGATTCCATTAAATACTGCAGCTTCCATTAAATTACTGCAGCTTTCATTAAAATACTGCAGATTCCATTAAATACTGCAGCTTCCATTAAAATACTGCAGTTTCCATTAAAATACTGCAGCTTCCATTAAATACTGCAGTTCGCCTCAAAAATACTGCAGGTTTAAATTTATCCCATGAAATTTTTACATATTTTGGTTTATAAGTTCTATAAGTGCTATATAACTTTATTACGAGACGTACGTAAAGGGTTGCGCTAACTGCCTATTAAACTCATATTAACCTGCCGCTAATTCACTTTGCTTAGGGAAATCCTTGATTTATTAATTTTACTACATTCTTGGTATGCACGCAAAGTATTTTTATTATCTTTTTTGTATGTATAGAATTAGTATTATTAATAAATTCAGCCTAGTTAGTATACAATGTATATTTACTCACATACCAAAATTAAATCCCAAGGATTTTGACAATGTTCCTCTCTTCCATGTACCGCCACGTACGTGATGGAGCTCAGAAATAATCCCGCGGGGCTATTCCCGCCGACAATAATCCCGCCAAGAATATTCCCGACGTAAAAGCCTTATTCCCGCTGGTTTAATCCCGCGGTAATATTCCCTCCTCTTTTATTCCCGCTTCATTCAGCATATATCCCATCACATGGAAAATGTCAACAAGCAACGAAGCGTTGACGGTTGCAAATGATATGGTGTAAAATTACTCGCTTTTATTGGCAACAATACATTTTTTGTTTCTTTAGACTGTAAAAAAGTAGGGGCTGCAATGAAAATCAAATGATGTTTGGAGTTCATTGAAGACACTGCAGCTTATAATATACAAAAGTTTTCAAAATTGAACTAGGGAGGAAGGAAGTTATTATTAACATAATTCACGGAAACCGCAAACATGATCTTATTGAGGCGGTGGGCCTAACCTAAAATAATAGAATCACTTTCTGGGGATTGAAACCTAACCTAACTTAAAATAATAGAATCAATTTCTTGTGATACAAACCTAATGTAACCTTAAATGATAATCACTTTGATTAATGGGGATTGAAACATAACATGAATACCTCTCCTAAACAGTACAATCACTTGCTGGGAACTAGATCTGACATCGGGCTCTACCTAGCTGGAAGCTTCGACCAAACATGTATGTAGCTGATTGTGAGCAGGAAAGTGGATTTGAGGAGTTGAGAACAGCATACTGAGTAGAGTGATATTCGTAAGAGAGCAGCCGGAGCCGCTCACCTCTTCCCTTCTCATTTGTTGCTATTCTGGCTTCTGAAAGTTGTTTAAGTGTTGTGTAATTTCCTGATCATTTGTGATGTTTTAGCAAGCGGAATGATTGGAGGATTTAGCCTTAGCCGCTAATGCTACTGCATGAAGCTTACGTTCTTTATTAGTATTTCGATTTTTAGTGATTGCCGAAATGTCGTTGTGACAAACTGTTGGGTTTAGGTAATGAAAAAATTGCTGACAAAATGATCGCTGTCGATATATGCATTGAGTTTACTCTTTGTTTCGCTTTAATAGTATTGACAGTACATGTTTTTTAACTGCGGGATTGAAGTCGGCGGGATTATTTCCACAATAAATATTGGCGGGATTATATTCAGCGGGATTAATGCTGGCGGGATTGGTGTTTGGTGGGAATGACCTAGCGGGAATATAAACAGCGGGAATATTTCTGACCGTAACCAGAGTAACGGCCCCTCGAAAGCACCGCTCAACGTACAGGGGCCATTCTCATCCTTCCCAACCACCACTGCTGAGGAGAAATTCTCACCCACGTCCCTCCGGGTTTTCCACTTTAGTTTTCCCACCTTAGTTTTCAGTTCACTCACAACGTATGTTTTCGAGTAAAAATAATCTACCCAGGGGTTTTTTCTCGAACAGAAGTTGCGATATCGTAACTAAATGCAACTAAATATTACAAAAATCGTAACTCAAAACTTACGACCGAACTTACGATCGTAAGTCTTTCGAGAATAACTCCCCATAGGAAGTCCCTTCTCAATCTGGCACAAGCAAATAATAATGTAAGTTAAGCAACTATTTTGAAACAGTTGTAAAGTCAATTGGATTCCCAAAATCAATCATTTTTTTATTAATTATTCATTTTAAGTGGCGTGTTCCGTCTCCAAACATTTAAATTATTATTCAAATACATCTAAATATTTCCTTTTTGCTGTACATGTTTTAGATGGAATTTGTTCTTAAGAAACAAGTGAAATTTAAGAGCGAAGCCATGGAAGGGAAAATGTGCAAGATCCCGTTAAAAAACGTTGGGAATTCATTATACATATTATAGTCAACCGTATATTGTCAATTGTGCACATGAGCAACAATACAAACCACGGCTAGAACGCGGCCGCGCGGAACTGTTTGCTGTATGCCGCCTTACTTTCCAGCCACATTATCGCTGGGGGGGGGGGGGGGGTTCTAGTCTATATTTATTTTCTACTATATATTCCTTGAATGAGGTTATCAGAAACACGTTGTATGTTATGCCTGTATTTGAAAAAAAAGTAATACACGCATAAGAACCTTTTAAAGAAACTCCTCTTGCAATGCTTATTACGGCTTCCACAGGTTATCTCATACTAAAGCTAACGATAAGCATGATTTAACCAATCATTACCAATGAAGTGAAATTCGGATATAATAAATTATTATTATCTATATTCTCTTTATTCTTTTTAGTTAAAAACATATGACGTACCGCGTTACGGAATGGCACAGTCTCCAAACAAAAAAATGATTATTTAATTATACCTACGTATTTCCTTTTAGCTGTCCATGTTTTAGATGGAATTTGTTCTTAGGAAAGAAGTGAAATTTAAGAGCGATGCCTTGTAAAAGAAAATGTGCGAGAACCAGTTCAAAAAAGTTGGGAATTCATGTGGCGGTCAACCAAGTCCAGCTCTCATGGATGACGCTGACTCTGAAATGGTCCAAAACCTTCCGGAAAATGACACTCAAGAAGATTTGGTTCCCGACGAAATTGAAGCACCACCTCTTAAAATTTCTCCAACTTCAGATTCATCTTCCCAGGACAAGCGCTCAGGGACGGCTAAATCCAAGCATGAAGATTCGGATATTTTGGAAAAGCCGCAGAAAACGTTAAATAAAAATTCCACCCCAATTAACGTTTCTGAAACCTCAGCAGAAGGAATCTGCGGCGGAGTTAGAACTAGAAGCGGAAGCTCAAAGAAGAAAGAACCGAGTAATTTCCAGGGAAGTTCAAGTGAAAAACGTAACAGCTGCAATTATTGCGACTACAGCTCAAAAAACAGTACAGACGTGGTCATCCATGAACGGACTCATACCGGGGAAGAACCATACGAGTGCAACTGGTGCGACTACGCTGGAAAAACCCGTTCGGCCTTGAGGATTCACATACGAACTCACACTGGGGAAAAACCACACATATGTCAACTTTGCCATTTTAGGTCAGCCACATTTAATAGTTTGCATAATCATATAAGAACTCATACAGGGGAAAAACCATACAATTGTGAACGTTGCAGCTACAGCTCAACCGATCTTGCTCATGTACGAAGACATGAACGGACTCATACCGGGGAAAAGCCATACAAATGCAAACATTGTATCTACAAGGCTAGAGATTTAGATACTCTACGAAGACATGAGCGGACTCATACCGGGGAAAAACCATACAAATGTGCGCATTGCAGCTACAGTGCCAGACAATTAGTTACTCTTCGAAGGCATGAATGGACTCATACCGGGGAAAAGCCATACAAATGCAAACATTGTATCCACAAGGCTAGAGATTTAGATACTCTACGACGACATGAGCGGACTCATACCGGGGAAAAACCATACAAATGTGCGCATTGCAGCTACAGTGCCAGACAATTAGGTACTCTACGATGGCATGGACGGACTCATACCGGGAAAAAACGCTAATCTCCATCAACATTGCAAAAGTATTTTAGAATTTTAGACTCGAGTTGAATTTGAATGATGAAACAATAATGCTGCTGTAAATTTGACAAGATAAATATAGGGTTGACCCTTTTGTGAAGCTGTTCAGGGACTTGTTCATGATGGTATTAAATACAGATTAAACGAAGAAAACTCCCTTTTGCAAAACCACGAATGATGAATTAGTAATGAAAATATTATTTTTGAATTATCCAAGACGGAAGAGGAAATTAAAGCATAATTTGAGAGGGGAAATTTTGAGGTCAGTCAACCATTCCAAGAATGTGGTCAATTTTTCATGCTTTTTCAGACTGTGAAGTTGTTACATCTATCAAAGATCAGAATTTTGAAATTTTCCAAAAATTTAAAACATTTTTGCATTTTTTTTTGCGATTTTGGCTTCCAGAACGTTTTATTTATTTTGGAGCGTAGTTGTTTGTACAACGGTTTCTCGAAAAAAAATTATCTCGCCGTTTCCATTAGGTCCCCCATACGTGTGTGGTAAGGAGAAGCTGGAGTAACGATTTGGTTAAAAGTAATTCTCAAGTGCTCTTGTTTTGTTGAATAAAGCTTAACTTAATTAATGTTATTTTGGTCTCAAGCTCTGAATTTTATTTGACATTACAAGCTAAATACATTATTCTTTGGAAATGTAAATAGAATTGACTGGTCCTCGATATTAGGCAGTTAGCGCAACCCCTTTACGTATGTATCTCTCGTATAAAAATTATAACACTCATAGAACGTATAGATGAAATTTTTACATGTAAAATTTTGGTTTATGCGTTCTATATAAGTACTATAAGTTTAGTACGGGACACACGAAAAGGGTTGCGCTAACTGCCTATTAAACTCATATCAACCTGCCGCTAATTCACTTTGCTTAGGGAAATCCTTGATTTATTAATTTTACTACTACATTCCTGGTAAGTATACACTATACACTGGTAAGTATAAAGTATTATTTTTCTAATCTTTTTTGCATGTATAGAATTATTTTTAATAAATTCAGCCTAGTATACAATGTATATTTACTCACATACCAAAATTAAATCCCAAGGATTTTGACAATGTTCCTCTCTTCCATGTACCGCCACGTACGTGATGCCCCCACTAACATAACCAGTAACGGCCCCCCGAAAGCACCGCCCAACGTACAGGGGATCATTCTCATCCTTCCCAACCACCACTGCTGAAGAGAAATTCTCACCCACCACGTCCCTCCGGGTTTTCCACTTTAGTTTTTTCGATTCCCTCCATGCCCATGTATGAGCCAGAATATCGGAATTAATCCCTTCAACTTCCGTCCTGTGCGCTGGATACCAGCAATAGAAACCGTCACTTTCACCGGGGTAGACATTCCCAGCGTCGCCCTGTCTGCAGACAAAATCCTCCGAGGATGTACGGACGCCATCCATAAGGAAAGCACCCATGACTTGCAGAATCTCAGCTCTCCCGTCGTCTTCTGGTCGAGATCTCCGACCATAATCAATGGGTGGAATAGATCCTGGTGAGATGTAATTGAGGGAGCAACCTAAATATATTATAAAGATATCCATGTGAGCTTTGATAATAAAATCGTTGTCTTTCATGGCGCGATTTACTTTTTTGAACTTATATACTCTCCTCTAATGGTATGTGAGGATCAGTCGAAGGAAAATAGAGAGCCAATGATGTCGATGAGTTATACAGGGTCGGGTCTCTATAGTTAACAAAACTGATTTAAAGGGCCCATATAACTTTGAATTTAATTTTTTTAAATGGTTAAAAATGGAAATAAATTCCAAATACACAATAGAAACAAATCTAGTTAAAATTAGCAGGACTTACTGAATTGTTGCAAAGGCTACATCCACCATTGTGTGGAACTCTTCCTTCAACTTGGTCATGTAGGAATTATAACAGCGTGTATCCTCGTAACACAAAATTTGATTAGTGGCGACATCCCTTATATTCCAATTATACTCACAGTACTGATTTTCTTCAGGTGTCTCATAGGCTTCGTCAGGCAAGTAGCAGAAACTTGGATCATCTGTGTTGGTATCTCTCCGACTCAGAGTCAAACACCTTTTCGAGCCAATGTACTTACACTCAGGGTTCCTAACTCTCCGCACATCCTTGACCCGTTCTGTCCAACCTTCCGTCCCATAGATTTTCAATAGATCCCTTATGTCTTTGAAATGTTCACGAACAACGTGAACTTGATCCTGGGACAATACCGTGACATATCCTCCAACTATCCCTGCTCGCGTGGCAAAATTGGTGAAGTATGGAAATGTTAATGCCTATATAGATACGGGAATTAAATAGATTCTGGACTTTCACGACAGCACAACAACAACAATTCCAACTTTTAATATCATATTGAAATGTGTGGGCAAAAAAAAATTTATTACCTTAGATTGAGCCAATGGATTTGTCTCTTCTCTAAAATTGAGTAAAATTTTTTGGGCTTCCTCAAAGGCAGAATGAATGAAATCCCTTCTGGAATCAATTGTAAGATTGACATCATTAGCGTTTTCCACACTCCACCGTATAAATTCAAAGCTCGCATTTAAATGAGACAATTCGTTTATTAGGAGTTTCTTGTCCACGTCCAAACCCTCCAACTTTTTTTCCAGCTCTGCAGTGGATTCAATCTTGAGAAGAAGACCGCTAAATATATTTATTGGCACGGTAATGAACTTGTAAGGGATGGCGGCAACTGCTTTATCTATGACTTTTTTCCAAAATCCTTTCAATTCGTTGTAGTAATTTATAGTCTCTATTTGGCTCTCCACTATATCCGTGGATAGGAAATTTGTAGCTGGCAGCTGAAGGCTTGGGAGCTCCGTTTTATTCAGGGAGGCTAGCGGCGTGATTTTGTGATAGTAACGCCAATGACTGTTACATCCCTGAATACTATGGGGGTACTGCAGGATCTGGCAAGTTATGAAGAATAAAATCACAAAGGTGGGAGCTCTCATCTTGAGCAGATGTTGTTACTCCTTTAGAAGGAATATCTCAAGTGGAGCTTTTATTTATTTGAGAAATAGAGTATGGTTTTAGCTGCGTATATCAATTGCCTTACTCAATAATTGTCCCATTTGACATTCACACAACCCCTTCTATCCAAATCACGTAGTCTTTGCACTTTTGCACATGGGACATTTTTTATATTGCAAGCCTTGCAGGAAATTCATGACCTATCTCTACTACTCCTGGGTCTGTTCAATCAAGATAGAGTACGACCTAAGAACAAGATTGATCCTGCGCTGTGCTATCACATTGATGATAGAATATTGAATCCGTGAGATTTGCCACGAATGCATAAAAGCGAAATGATAATTTTATTCTGAGTTAATTGGGGACAATATTCCAGGAAATATAATAATTACGATCTACGAACAAGCTAAATCGATCACCTCGAAATTCCTTGTGCCTTCGGCACTCGGGCTCCGTGGCCGATTTAGAAGCAAAACTAACCCAAGTGAAACCTCAAAAGTATTTTACTGTCCCCCTTTGAGCATCAGAAGTAACCCGACCTTTCCCCACCTGCACTCGACCTGACCACCACCACAACCGTCCCCCAATCCGTGTAAGACACATTTATTGAATGAATGTCATTGTGATTAACAAGTTTTGGTGGCGGCAATATTAAGGTATATGCATACTGTGGATATCGTAGTTTTAAACTTCTGAATTGTCCAGGATTTGTTCAGCAACTTCAAACAATGATCGGAGTTGCGGTCTCAATGATCATGATTTTACTGGTGGCGGTATTAATGTTGGCGGAATCAACGTGAGCGGAATTAGCTCCTACAACCACTCTCCTCCGTGAATATAATTGATGAAGTATTGTTGCCATGGAATGTTCTACTGACGGGATTATGTGTACCTTCTCCGCGGGATTATGGTCGACAACAATTTTTGTTAGGATTAAGGTCGGCGGGAATACCGTCCGCGGGATTGTGACCGTACACGCGTTGTAAATGTCCGTTGTTCGTCAAAAAGCTCAAAATCCACATTCATTTATTTTCCCTATTTTTTTAATAATAATGTTATGTAAGAATGCACACAAAATTTTACAAATAATTAAATACCCAAGAAAAGAAACCATGGTCATGCAAAATTCCTGGATATTTTACTTCTTCTACATTAATATCACTGCTATTAGTGGAATTTTATTGGCAAAGGTCTCACATATGCTTCTACACAAATACATATCGGGAATGTATCGCATAGCGTTATTCAACAAACAAACGGCCAGTTCCACTTGCACACATCACATAGACCTATAATTCATTAAAAAGTACATGTATTCTTGCAAACCATTTAATCATCATCGTTCCACTCATTACTCATACAGTAGATTCTCTATATAGTGGCATCCAAGGGATCCCATAAATTCTGCCACTGTAGAGAGATGCCACTATAGCGCTCCAAGCATTTTCCCTATTAAGATTTAAGGTCATGCTAATTCTGAAGGCTTTGCCGAAAAATTAGACAAAATTCTGTATATTTACGCCAAAACGTAACTTTGATTCCATATGATGTAGAATTTTTTCATTTTTCTTCTCCAAATAGCCTAAATTTGGTCAAAAAAGGAGCAAAAAGTGCCTCAAAAATTTGCAACCAAAAAATTCTGCCACTGTGCAGAGATTTCTCAAAAAACCCTGCCACTATAGCGTATACCTTTAACATGGGGAATCTCTGGGGAGGATTTGAGTCTGCCACTGTAGAGGGAATTCCATATTAGGGAGAACCACTATGTAGAGAATCTACTGTATTTGCAATCTCACTCGCACTGTTTCCCTTGTTAATGTATCTGGAGGAAGGGAACTAATTGGTCCTACCTGTGTGAACACTGAACTTTTTTTATCACATTTATGAAAAATTTCATGAATGAAATTCTTTTAGTACCTTGTCATGTATGAGTTACACCAAAATAAAATCACCCTCGTTCAGCGGATGCACTCTCCCTGATACAACACAAGGAATTTAATGTTGCATCCAAATAAATCTCAGGTATACATTTTCCCACTTGTTTTGTTACTCTCTCTCTCTCTCTTTCCTCAGCTTCCCCCTACATCACTATACATCTAAATATGTTTTATTTATCATAACAAAAACAAAGGGGATATTTTCAAGTTCCATTTATATGTAGCCCGTGTTGAAGGTTGACACGTGTCAGCTCTTGAAGGTCAAGAAGCTAGACCTGAATCAGTGGAATTTGCCTTGTAAGCCTAAATGCACATAATAATAAGAAGAAGAAAATGTGCAATATGTTGGTAGACAAATGCATATACGCTCTATATATCGTAAGCACATACAAGTAGATATCGTCTTATATTTAGCAAGCAATTTTCCAGGATTAATAATTTGATGGCTTAATCCCCATAATTAATACTCTCACATAGCTTCTGAGACACGCACAGCTCACAGAGCCACTCTGATATAATGAAGGCCGTATAATGTGAAGCTCCCACACGTGTAAATAAGTACGTACCCATGTTGTCATTTTTATTTTTTTTAGGTTGCAAAAATACGTCCAAATACTATATGACACGTGTGGGTGTTTGTCTATAGTGTGGCGGAGGGAAAAAATGCAAATATGTACGGGCTATATGTCCATTCTAATGAGAACCGCCGTAAATACAAATCTGCATGTATGAGCCAGCCCTTACAATGTTACAATTAGGGGGACGCTATTTCTCTCCGTATATACAACATTATGTTGAGAACATTTTTAGCATGTACTTTTTACACACAAGCAACACACCCGCAAGTTAACTTTGTATCTCTCTCGTGCTGGATGCATGTCGAACATACCGAGGACGTGATGAGCCGGTGAATCCTTCTCCATGAAATTCAGAGCATTCGCTACTCCAAGGTAGCGGAGGAGAGTGTAACATAGAATTGTGCCCAGCATTCTCATCAACAGGTATATACATAATAAATATCCGACCTTCTCTCATAATCAGTAAATCTCCTGATTTAGCATAAAAATTCAAACTGTATATAGCGAAAATTATAGCGCCTTTTGGACTTTACCCGACGATATATCGTATGGATATAGTATTTACGTGTCGTCCCTACACGTATTTTTATCATTTGAATGAATGATTCTCAAGAGATTGTGAGGCCTAGGAAGTGTGTCCTTGTTAAAAATCTAATCAGTCCTCATCCGAACGTTACTCGGACTTGTAACACCACAACCGTTAGCCGATGTTAGCCATACAAGAAGTTCATTGAGAAATATTTCACTAAGCTCAGGGCTCTGAATAATAATAAAAAAAATAATAAATAATAAAAAAAAAAAATTAAAAAAAGTTTTAAAATCTATAGTAATTTGCTTGCTATTTTTCTAATTTAATAATAATAATTGTTATTATTACTTTTCTGCTACACGAAAATTGTTGAGAGTCATGATGAAAGATGAGGACTCTCAGAGCTCGAGCTCCCAGGATTCAGAGGTAATCTTTATGGTCTATATATATTTTATAGTTAGGATTTTTTTCTTACCAACTGATTAATTTTGAAGGAAAAAAATTGTGTGAAGAAAGAAATTAGAGTTAAATGTGTAAAATTATTGGGTAAATTGTACAAATGATTGCAGAATGTGCCGGTCATTCTTTTCACGCCACCGCCCTACATGGAAGTCCTGGCGGATATGCAAGCCAAACGGGTAGAGTCCCTCACAAATTTTACCATCAAATGTAGTGAGGGCCTTGAGATTCCTGTCCATGCCATTCTATTTCAAATGTGGATTCCTTTGGAATCCATGCCGAAAAATTTACAGGTTTGAATATTTTTAGCCATGGATTAATTTTTGATAAAAAATCATTCTGGAAGTTTTTTTTTTTTGTGTGCAATATAATTATGGATGTATCGTACGATGTATATGTTTTCTCCCGTGTGCACACGTGTTATTGGTTCGAATATTCCGTTCCAGAGAAAGTTACAACCCATCCAAGGCCTTAACCTTGAGCAGTTTTCCGTGGAGGAGTTGGCCCCAGTCATTTTGTTACTGTACCGAAGAATCACGTCTACTCTACTCACGGAGAAAGCCCTGCTAGCCATTGAAATTATTAAAGAGTCTTTGAAGGAACAATTGGAGGTTGAAGTCTCACCTCCAGCTGATATTAATCCACCTCCTTTGTCTCCGGATGCGAAGTTCCGTTGTTTCAAAATTCTCGAGGGAGTTAAGAAAGAGTATCATTTTATCGTCGCCTCCACATCTTTTTATGGTAAGTGTTCCACTCAAATTAATCAGCGCTACACATTCCTAAGTTAATTTTTTTTTTACCAAACGTTACTCAAATTTACGTTAATTACTCAAGGACAGAATGAAATCTTGTAACGTCTTTTATTTCCATAAGTAACGGTACATATCTGGAGTACATTTTTGCATGTACAGGCTTATTTTGAAAAACAAATTGAATTTCTGCACTCTTTTAATTTTGATATATTTTTGCATTTGAGGACGGGCTTTTAAATCCGATACATTTTTGCATTATTTGAGTACGTGCTTTTAATTTCGATACAATTTTACATTATTTGACTACGTGCTTTTAAATCTGATGGATTTTTCCATTTGAGTGCATACTTTTTTAAATCTGATACATTTCAAAATATTAAAATTCAACTTTGAAATTGTTACAGAAATATGCGATAAATGTGACTTCAGTGGTCCAGAAGAGCAGCTCAAGCAGCACGTCTTACAAAGCCATGGTAAGTTATAGCTACATACTTTGACATCTAACGTAAATACAGATTTTTAGAACCTACCCTGAAATCCCTAGCCCTAACCTTCACTAATGGAAATTCAACATTGCTCGTTACAGCAACTTGATTTTTATTTCTCTTGACTTATTTTTGCTATTTCAGATCAGGCCGAAGGAGCAGGAGCCTCTTCAAAATCATAAACCTCCTTACTTACGAAATTATTATACGAATGTATGCCAACTATTACACGGATAACGTCTCTATTATATATACTCGATACTATAAAAGTATATGGGAAGCCAAGTTGAGTTTTCCTTCAGTGCAAAAAAAACAAGTACAATTTTTTATTACTATATTATATATTTACTCAATACACAGTATAATAGGGATAACATATATGTAAACGTATGTATTTCATTGGGATGTTCTCAAGAGCTCATAAAAGTATTATTTACTCCTATTTATATAGAGATATGCGTATAAGTACAAATAACTATGTATCAAGTAATTATTTGTTTTTACTCAGCTTCATATTTTTCCATGTTTATAGTGTATAATATAATGAATCATGAGCTATAAATTCACTTTTTAAGTTTTATTTTAATCTCATTTTATAAACACAAGTTAAATATGTAATAAGGCTGTGGTTCGAATTAAATAATAATATTATTTCTGTACATACATTCCAATACATATATAGTATATTACAATAATAATAATTTTCAGAATAAATCAATCAAAGGAATCCCTCAAAAGCATCTGTCTTTAGTTCAAAACCATTATTAATGCATTTTTTACAGCACACAATTTCTCATAAGAAGCAGCCAAGCACAGCGTAATAATTGAAGAGAATGTGAGTTTACGCAGTATGGCACACACTGTATGCTTAGAGCTAAAAAGAGGTGGAGGTTTGAATTAAAATTTTATAATAATATATTTGGTAATAATATTTAGAAGTAATTTAGTTATTTAATTATTCTCCACTTATTAGAAATGTAGGGCCCAGATTGCGAGGGAAAGTGATAGTAGAGAAATGTAGGAGGAAATGGAAGGTAGACCGGCGGAAGAGTCACTGTCTCCCTGCTGAGACTGGGAGGATGCTTCAGTTGGTTTCCTCATCTCAAAAAGTACTTCCTTTGGCTCGTGCGGAGGTTGTACACGATTGATGTAGAAGATCTTGTCTTTTACAATGTAGTCGACCTTGTCTGCATTATAGTAATAATAAGTAGAATATATGTAGTTTCACCAACGCAATTTTCAATACAAGGGAAAAATCAAACTATAAATCCATGCACTTGTAAGTATGTACTATTTATACACAGTGGCTACGTTGAATAAATTAGCGGAAGTTTAGTTTATTACAGAGCGGCTGCTCTAGCCGGAGCGGCTGAGTTGGGAGGCCAGAGTCTCGGGTTCGATTCCCGGCAAGGTTAGTAGATTGAGAGGAATTTAAAAGGGATTTTTGCTATTCCCATTCTCTCTTGATCTCTCACATATAATTTTGAAACATTTTAAAGGACATTCTCAGAATTTTTAAATTAATTTTTAGAGTGGGTTAATCAAGCAAAATAATTAAGGCTAGTTGCTGAAGATCCTATGAGTTTCGCTGTATAGACCCACCGTTATTATTACATATAGGTGAAGCAACTATGTATTAAAGTATTTAGGTGAAAATGAATGAATTTTTGAGCATGTGGAAAAATGTGATTACCGGCAAAAGTAAAGGGAGGCCTGTCTCCAGACTCAGACCCACCAATTGAGTAACGATAGAGATATTCCGAGAGACGGAATTCCCTCTGCCTTGGTTCCGGCCCATGAAGTGTTTTATTGTAGAGGCAATTGGTTTGCCAATACATTTTGTTCCGGTAAGCCACATTCACTTCAAAGGCAAACTGCAAATGAAACATTTCAAGCATTCTTTTCTTCTTACTACTAACTCGATGATTACAAGGTATTTGAATTTATATACCGTCCTTCGAGAACATTTCTGGTTATTGTTCCAGAAAATAAATCCTTTGAAGTCATCAAAAGTAGGCTCACGGCACTCCCGATTTCCCTAAAAAGCAAATATGTGAAAAACTGGATTTTTTTAAGTAGTCAATCATTTTTTACAACTCCTTCTTCTCCTATCTTACAATTAGCTGTAGCCGTATAAATATGCAATTATAATTCCCTAAAGCGTCTTTATCTTATTTATTCTTAAAGAAGAGGCGTTGTTAAATGTAGGTAAACCAGTATGCTCGTTTTTCCACTCAAAAAATATCAAAATAATTATTTTACCTCGCTGTCCACAGTATTCATACCAACTCCCACATAGAAATCCCGGGATGGTGCCTTTCCCTGCTCATAACAACCATTCACCGTAATGATTTTAAACGTGGTCCGGTTCTCTGCTATGGAAATGGCAAACGTGCAATTCTTCCCTTGCAGACAAACGTCATTGTCTCCAAAGCAACGTTTGTTCCTCTTGTCACAGTCATTATACAATTCCGCGAGGAGCTCGATTGCTTTCACCTTATATTAAATGAGCACATAGAAGAAATTACATTAAAATCAATGGAGCTCAATTTCACATTCATTTTACTACTTTTTCTTGTCCATTAAAATCTTCCTCCAATTCCCCACAATAAATCTCCCTTATTACGAATGCCAACAAAAATTTTCACTCACACATTTCGTAACATTTAATTTTACATTCAAATATGTAATAATTAAAAAAATATGTAAATAATATTGCGGAGGGTCACTTTTTCATAAGTTATTTAAGGAAAAATTATAATAATGAATAGTAATTAAAGTAAATTCTAAGTAAGTGGAGAGGACCAACTTACTTCCTGAGGCTCCTGAGCGACAACAAAGCTCAAAGCAGCGAGAAAAAACGCACCCAGGCACAAAATCACCCTCATTTTCTATAATAAAAACCTATGCTGTACAATCACCCCAACACTTCAACTATCATCTGTAAGAGAAATAAGAGAATGTTCCAGAACAAGTGAGAGTAAGAAGACACAACTAATCAACTATAGGTGAACGTGTAGGATTTAAAAAGCTGTGGAAGATTTCTCCCTCACCAGAGACATTGAGCGACTGAAAGCGATCAAGTTTAATATGCAAAATCTCAAATGGGACAAATCCTTAAGGAAGTAAATGTTTTTGCAATATAACATATAGACACTCACATACGAGCAAAAATATCTCTTGTGTACAAGCAAGTGGAGAAAGACTGTGGGAGGAAAAAGTTAAAGGAGCCTTATTATACATACGAAAAGCTGAAGGTTAAATCCGAGAAACCTGTTGTCACTATTTGAGTGCTGCCAGCAGCAGCTCCTGCTCATACATACATAAAAATATACATACATACTACTCAATCCTATCAAGCATATGTATAAATCTGCTCCTACTAACCTTTATAAAGGCAATTCACCAAAATAATTACCACCAACACACACACAAGCGTGAATCATAGGTATAGACCATTGACAATCATCCCAAAGATTCACTGCCTCGCTGAGTGAGAGAGCTTCAATGTAGGAAAATGTCTCTCATTCACGTACTTAAATATACACTCGTCAAAAAAAGGAAATGCTCACATTAGAAATTAAAGTGTGGATTTTTTTCACATTAAATCCCATCTCACTAAATACATATAACGTTTCCATACTTGTAGAGTATCGTGTGAGGAGGGATTTTAAATATACATATAGCCAAAATATGTATGTATTACCATGTAATTACATTTCTCTATGTGCTTTTAATGGCGAGGGGACTTCTTTCTATTTAGGAAAATATAATGACGCAAAATAAGAGTGTAGAAAAAAACTGGCCTTCTTCCAATATGTATAGGTCATAGTTTTGGAATGGGAGATCAACTCATTAATCAACTGAGAAAACTTGCTTGAAATAAAGACATACTTTACATTGGTTCGGAGGATTTTTTATAAGAGAGGAATAATAGAGATGATCTTCATTTCAAAGATCATTGCATATAGCCATTCTGAGGGTGGTCAGGTGTTCATAGAGATAAAATTTAAGGGTTATGGTGGGTGAGTTGAGTGCAGATTTATTCGCTATATTTGATGTACTTAGCATTGAAAATCTACTTTACTCGGAAAGAATTTGTTAGTTTCAGTATTTTCATAGCTTGTCTCAAGTCAAGACTGCAAGTCCATTTATAAAAGGAGCGTTTAAACCAAATTTGGATTTCCATAGATGGTAAATCCAACTTGTTTTCCGCTACCTTTTTTGGTATTGTTTGTGGCTTGTGGCAATGTAGTATAGTTTTGTATGTAGGAAATGCGCTGGTATTTTCAATGTGGGGTTTTTCCTATATGAAACGACAGGTGTATGGACTGTGTATATAGAATTATGCATTTGTAAAATATGTATAAAGTATTAATTTGTTTCGCAAGTTTCAATAACATTATTGCAAATGTTGCAAATATTGCAAATTTATTTGAAATATTTTTAGTTGTCGCGCCTTCTTATTTTTCGTTGAAAAGGGATGAAAGAAAAGTGGATGATTTTGGTGAGGATAAATTATTATTTGTGAATTGAATTGCAAATAAAATATGGAAAGTTGGGCCTGTATAGCTTATTGTCATTAATACAGTCCATAAATAATAATTATGAAATCACACTTATTTTGAACAGTCTTACTTTTTAGTATTCCATTCTATTTACTATTCAATAGACATTAATCATTACGTGAATATACACACACACACACACCTCTGGGGTCAAATGTGAGGATTATTATTTGGGAATTCAATGTCAGAAGCTAATATGTGTGATAAATCATATGGATTCTAAATATGTGGTGTAATGGAGGGGCAAGACTTTTATAACATTGGCCATGCATTATATAGTAATCATTATTATGCGTGGAGAGAGATATTTGAAACATTATGGCCATTATAATAATCATTATATGCACGCCGAGATAGGGAAGTTTGAATGTGAAAGAATTTTCCCTGTCTTCACCAAGCCTTTTTGTCATCGCTTGAATGAGACATGTTATTTGGGAGCTCTTATTATATAGGTCAGTTTTTTCTTGTAGCTTTATTTTAGAATAGAAATTGGGTATATATGGAGTTACATACAAAGAGAAAGGTAAAGAAAATGAAGTTCAATGATTGCAGCATGACATTTATTAAAACTGTGGAAGTCGCGAGACGCAACCAATGTAATTATGCATATGATTTTATTATTAGTTTTCCTCTCGGACTTTGGAAGTTGTTGATAAACGTGAACATTCTAGAGTAGGATTTCTACTCCAGTTTTACAGTTACAATAATAATTATTGTCTTTATGTATTTTTATTTTATTTACGACCCTAAAATTATAACGAGTAAAAATCCTTGTTATATTTGAACTATATCAGTATTGTAAGAATGGCACGTGAGGGTAAGACAAGACAACGGCAAAAGTGTCTTGCAAGGGGCGACGCGACGGCGGGTATTTTTGAGCGTCAAAACGGAAATTAAACATTTAATTCGTATATATACGTGTGCATTATATAGTGACGCATGGTAAACTGACTACCACATCATCAATTTTGTGCTTTAAATCTCATGCGCAATCGTTTTGCACCTATTAGGAATAGTTAAATATAGGAATTTAATAATAATAGTTTATTGCCTAACAATGTGTGCATAAATACTTACACCAGATTCGATTTTGGCACGCGGAGAAGGAGAAATTAAGTATTGGTCATTAAGTACTGGTAATGACTAAATTATTACAATTACATTAAACACCTTCTATACATTCTGGGGTGAAGTTTCATAATTAAGAGTAGTTGGTATTTTGGATACCCCAATTACTTGAATTCTTACCTAAAACATAGATTCGTGGTTACTGTTATTACTAAAGGTTTTTAGTTACTTGAAGGTTGAGATTTTAAGTACTCAACCTCTAGTAAATTCAATTTAGTTTGTCAATTTAAATGTACTTTGAAATTTTACTTACTTTTTATGGTTACGTGGCAAGGAGGCTAATAATGCAGACGGTAATTGATATCTCTTGCCTGTACTAATTGGTTCTATAAGTGATTTATATTTTTCCCCATTGATCCTGTTTAAAGAGTATTGAACAATTATTTTTAATTTTTTTAGCATATATGTTGTCTTTATATAGAGACGACTACAGGAATACACACAGACAGTACAATAGTATGCTCGGCTACAGCTTCGCCCCTTCAAATGTTCTAAATGTGTGAAGCCTTTTTTTTGGAGCTGTAGCAAAGTTATGGTTTGAAAGTGCTTGCGGTGAGGATGATTATTTATATAGCCTGGAGCTGGGAGCTGTTATTCAAATAAATGGTAATTTATAGTAAAATAAAATTACCACTTTTAATTATAGCCCTTGCTTCGTCACTATAAATAGCAAATGCTAATGTCAAACTCTATTTAAATTTGTCCCTCCCGATGCTAAAAATTACAAACCAGAGCCAACTTTGTTTCCTTGCTCTAACAAAATGAGCGTCCATCGAGTTGACTGACTAGGCTCTGCAGGGGTCATGAGTAAGGTGATAAAAAATATTTAAAGCGATCAGGTACGGAATATAATTAAAATTATTAAGTTAAAGTTTTATTAAGGTTTAATTATTATTCAAGTTTTTCCTTTTGGTATTTTAGCAGCAAACTAATTGGCAGTGAGCTCAACACTGAATTTGACGTCACCTGGAAGTTACTTATAGAGCAAACAACCACCTTAAAATTAATCTACTCTTTGACAGTGAAACTATAGCTTGACACGGCTACGAAATAAAAATGGAGAAAATCCAGTGCAAAATTTGTGACTTTTACTGCTTCAATAAGGAGCTCGCCGTCATTCATGTACAGGTCCATGCTGGAACGAATCCCTTGAAGTGTACCTTCCTCATGTGCCCTTTTGTAACATGTGACCCCTCCGAATTTGACACTCATCGAAGGTTGCATACCGGAGAGAAGCGACTCAAGTGCAAGAAATGTGAATTTACGACCGAAGATAAATTATCACTTAGCATTCATTCCAGAATCCATGATGGTATAAAACGTTTCAAATGTGCCTCTTGTGATTTTGCCTCAAAGCGAAAACCCTTGTTGGAATCTCACGTACGAAAGGTTCATTTGGGTGAGAATAAGACATATCGGTGCTACTTCTGTGGCTATGGGACGATGAATAAGAAGGATTTGAAGAGACATGAGAAGACTCATAGAAACTGAGATTTTAAATTATTCATTTTATGTAAATTCGATTTACAAAATTCAATTTAGACTTTGTACAATGGTGTTTCTATGTTTGACGCCACTTTAAATTTCGAAGCACCTCGACAGCCCAACTTTGTGGCAGATATGACATTAATATGCTCTATTTCATTATTGCAAGGCAAAACTTGCACAGTATTGCAAATAAAAACAACTGACGTTGGAAACGAAATTTTGAATAAAAACGTGAGTAGAAAAGGATTTTTATTTCCAAATTAAAAAGTTCAAGTCTTAAATCAACTTAGGTAATTTTTTAATGGCTGCCATAACCACCATGTCCATAACCACCATGACCATGTCCATGACCACCATGACCATACCCGTGTCCACCATGTCCATGACCACCATGACCGTACCCGTGTCCACCATGTCCATGACCACTGTGACCATATCCGTGTCCACCATGTCCATGACCACCGTGACCATATCCGTGTCCACCATGCCCGTGTCCATGTCCACCATAACCTCCGGAACTGTGTCCATGGCCTCCATAACCGCTGCTACCCCATCCCCAGCCATTGCCATAGCCTCCGGAGCTATGTCCGTGACCACCATGTCCATGTCCACCATAACCACCGGAACTGTGTCCATGTCCACCATAACCACCGGAACTGTGTCCATGTCCACCATAGCCGCTGCTCCAGCCCCAACCTCCATGGCCACCATGTCCGCTACCATGTCCGCCATAGCTGCTCCCACCCCAGCCCCAGCCGTTACCTCCGTGCCCATATCCTCCATGACTGCCATAACCTATTCCTCCATAGTGGTTACCTTCAGCTACCTCCAACTTCTCATTCCCAGCTAATTCAGCTTTCTCAGCCTTTCCTTCCTCAGCTGGGGCAGCAGTAATTGCGGCAGCCAAGCACGCAAAAACAACGGCTAAAGCCTGTTAAAAACAAAATTCATATTACAACACAGCACACTCGAAATCAGCCAGAGTAGCTTGGAAATTGTATTTGAAAATAATTTTTTTTAAAGTTTTTTAAAAATAACTTACGAAAAATTTGACCATTTTTCAAAATCCTTTGCTCTACTCAAAATTAATATATGTTTTAATAATTCAAAAGGTATTTGACTTCTGATTCATTCACTTGCTGTGGAATGGCTTTTATACCAATTCCTCATCATTATTTGCAAATATGTCAGCGCATGGAATTTAAATGCTCCAACCGTAAATATACACACATCGTGATTATCTTGACTTGAGCATATATAGGAAATGAGAAATGAAAGCAAAAATCCTACAATAAAATAAATACCCATGTATTTACGTACAAATATAAGCATTAAATACTCACAGCCGCAAGAGTGAGAGCAATTAAGACTAAACGGCGTCTTACAAAAATTCACTTCCACCTGAGCTGCTCTACTGCATACATTGCTCCCTCACTGTGACGTTTATAGTTACACATATATATATATAGCATATGACCATGTACATAGCCCTATGTAAACTCACCAACAACATCAAAATGAGCTACATGTAATCCACAGCGCTTGGCGAACTTATAAATCAACAAACCGAGCAATTTGAATAAATATGTAAATTATTTAGCAATAGTTCAACAGAGCACGTGGAAATTCTCTCTTGTGAGACATTTTTGCAGCCGATGAAAGTATTGACTTGTATACATGCGAATGCTTATTTACATTAAAGTAAAAAGTGTTCAATTTCCCAAGTCCTACGTACTTACTACAGCAGAGATATTTCTACTACAGTTATGGAATTGACTTGAACAGAAATGCATAGTAAATTACATGGGTTGCTGATTACTCCATATGATCAAATATAACAGACGTAATTTTTCTTGTAAAGGTACTATAATTTACCATTTTTATTGCATGTAAAGCAATTACTATTATTACTCTTGTAGCTGTGGAACAATGGGATGGGACCTCTAATGGAGATCAAACTGATAAAAGTACCGATGCTGATTAATCCTCTTTCTCTCTCTGTAATTTTTACAACACTTTACAACCCTACAAGAGATATGTGGGTTATCAGGTAATATGCTAAAAAGCTTTAGTTCAAGAATTAACTGCATGCATATTTGTGAAATTTATTCATTCGATTTCGGTTTCCACAATTATTTTAATAATAGTATAATAATAAAAGAATGTATGGGATTTATCTGAAGGAAATGTAAAATTCATTTAAATATCTTGTATATCTTATAAAAATATAACAATCGTTAGAACTCTGAATGTCAACACTTTAACTATATACTAACTATCACCAACAATGTTATTTGTACAAAAAAAAATTTCATGGATTACTCATGTGTCACAAACTATGTATATATATTATACATAATAATACTAGCTATTTTTATCATCGAGGATTCATTTGTTATTTGCTGCTTTAGGTGCAGGAGGAGGCCCGGTGTAAGGCGCTGGGGGTGATTTTGGGGGTGCAGGGTAAGGCGCTGGGGGTGATTTTGGAGGGCCAGGGTAAGGAGCTGGGGGTGATTTTTTAGGGCCAGGGTAAGGAGCTGGAGGTGATTTTGGAGGTGC
>JAQFXU010002291.1:0-21756 GCA_034693705.1 Spatulosminthurus flaviceps
TTTGGACTGGTCGATTAAAATAGGCAGTTTTAGACTTGGGAACCGATCGTTTCGGTTTTGGCTTTGGAGGAACTGGGAAAAAATCTAATAGTAAACAATTCGATACTTATGGCGAACCCTTTGGAAAGAGTGATGCTATGGGAGCTTGTATTGACTTGGATAACTTTGAAATCCGATTTTATAAAAATGGAATTGACATGGGTCTGGCATTTACAATCCCTCCTCAACTACGGAAAGAAGTATTTTACCCGGCAGTGGTTCTCAAGAACGCAGAAATGCAGTTTAACTTTGGAGACGAACCTTTCAAGCATCCGCCTCCTCCAAACTATGTAGCTATTTCGAAAGCACCCAAGGAATGTTCTCAGGATAATCCGAATGCATCGTCTGGTCCTGCTAAACCCACCAAAATAGAACCGAATGCACCACAGGCCATTATCATTGAGGTGAGATTGTTTTAGTAAATATGAATAATAATAATAATTCCTTTTCACATATATGTAATTTATTTTAATCTGAAATAAACGTACAGCTCATTCTTGAGTGCTTAAATATACAGTAATTTGATGTTTCTTGTACATAGCCGTCAAGGGAATTGGCTGAGCAAACCTTGACTCAGATTCAAAAGTTCAAGAAGTATCTGGAGGCACCAACTGTGAGAGAACTTTTGGTTATTGGAGGAGTCCCAGTAAAGGATCAAATAGCAACTTTGAACTCTGGGGTAAGTAATTCTTGTAGACTTGTTGTAAGACAATGTATGTAAGGTAACGTAATTGATATAATGGATGTTTTGCAGGTGGATATCATTGTTGGAACACCCGGTAGAATGGATGACTTAATCTCAAACGGGAATATCTCCTTAAAACAGTGCCGATTTTTCGTGTTAGATGAGGCAGACGGATTACTGAAGGCTGGATACACGAACCTTATTAATCAAATTCACCAGCAGATCCCAAAAGTGATGCCAGATGGAAAAAGATTGCAGATGATTGTATGCAGTGCAACTCTCCATGACTTTGATGTGAAAAAGTTGGCGGTAATAGTTTATGAAATTGTTTATTGAAGTTACCTTATTATATGTGTGACTATTAAAGCAAGCATCCATTGTTGTTAAAATTTATTTCAGGAGCGTTTAATGCACTTCCCTACATGGGTCGATCTCAAAGGTGAAGATGCAGTTCCAGAAACAGTTCATCATGTTGTATGCTTGGTAGATCCGCGGAAAGATCTCAAATGGCACTCTCTCAGGCAACATATTCCTACTGACGGGGTTCATCAGAAAGATAATGTCAAGCCAGGAAGCAATACTCCCGAAGCTTTATCTGAAGCTGTGAAGCGTTTGAAAGGAGAATACTGTGTGAAAGCCATTGACAAACTAAAAATGGACCGAGCTCTTATTTTCTGTCGAACCAAATTGGATTGTGATAATTTGGAAACTTATTTGAACCAGATTGGTGAGTGCCAAGCCAATGCACTTATTGTTAGGCTATCCAGTTATCCATCAACTAATTTATATGTCCTTAATGAGAGTAGAGTAGAAATATATTAGTAGTATATTTAGTTAATTCACGTTTTAACTATTATATATAGGTGGCGGAGCTCGTAATCCTAAAAATCCATATACATGCGTGTGTCTCCATGGAGATCGGAAACCACCTGAGAGAAAGGCTAATTTGGAAAAATTCAAAAATCAGGAGGTAAAATTTTTGATTTGTACCGATGTCGCTGCAAGAGGAATTGATGTGTCGGGGTTACCTTTCAGTAAGTATTTGCCAGTGAAATTATGAGCTAGCAACTATATTACTCGGTTCTATGTATTCAGAACTTGCTTTTAATTTTTCCAGTGATCAATATAACACTACCGGATGAGAAGTCAAACTACGTCCATAGAATTGGTAGAGTTGGTCGTGCAGAGCGAATGGGACTAGCAATTTCGTTAGTAGCCACTGTTCCCGAGAAGGTGAGATATCTTAACTCGAAAAATTAATCAAATATTTACAAGTATGCGTTTTATGATTATTTTACAGGTATGGTATCACGGAGAATGGTGTTCTTCCAGAGGTCGAAATTGTTGGAATACGAATCTTACCAGCGTTAAGGGTTGTTGTGTTTGGTACAATGAACCACAGGTAAAACTTTTTACTGTTTACAGACGTGTAAGACTATTTGAAAGCAAGCAAGGAAAAATGTGTATTGTTTCTAAAATTACATAGTACCTAGCTGACATAGAGGATCATCTAAACATCACAATCCCTCAAGTTGAACCAGACATGGACGTGCCTTGTGATGAATTTGATGGGAAAGTTGTATACGGGCAGAAGAAGTCCCAGTCAGGTACGCTTAAGAATCAAATAATCAACATAAGTTCATGTATAAATTTTCATTAGAAATTTTATTCCTAACACCGCCATAAACTTGATGTTAACCTGCTCTCGTTGATTTTTGCAGGATCAAGTGCAATCTACCATTTAGATCAGACGCAATCTGCCCTAAAGGAACTCACTTCTTTCGAAACTCAAGCTCAGAAGTTATATTTAAATCGTTATTTTGTTAAGCCTGCAGCAAAAGCAGTTTGAATCAGCTTCAATATTATTTATTATTTATTTATGGAAGCATCATTATCAGCTTCCGTTCGCTACTAATCCTGGAAAACTAAAGATCTGTGAAAAGAATATTCTTATCATCTGTTTGTTTATAAAATGAACACATTGAACACTGCTTCAGCCATCGTTTAGCAATAGCTTTCGTACAGGTGTTCCGTGAAGTATGAAACTTGCTTCTGTAATAATTATTATTAGCTTCAATAATAAATATTTACAAATATATATAATGAATATCGGAGGTAAAAGCTCCAGCAAAAAGCATTGTTAATAAAACCGGTACTTGTAAAATAGCTATAAAAATGGTTGCGTCATGAAACTAAATTGCCTTTACTTTTAATATTTATTTTTATTACGTATAATTACAAAAAATCTCATTTGCTGTGTAATTCACACAAAGAGTTTCCTCATAAATTCCATCAATGCTTAGTGTGATAGCTTGATGCTTATATTTTAAAACTACTTAGTATTTTTATCTACTCATTAAAAACTTCTTAATTCAGAAACTCGTTTAAGGCAACTGGTGCAGAAGGAAAAATGACACCCCACTCTACTTAGCTATTTTAGCAATAATTAGCAACTTTACTGAAGGTAAACTTGTTTATGTTTCCTCCTTTTATAATTGCTACAAACAATTTTCATTTTTCCTTAAACCTGGAAAAATTACATGACGTAAACAAATACCGCCATATACAGCTGACAAAACATAATCATACAATAAAAAATGTATTGTTATTACCTACTTTGTGTACATCCTGCGTCAATTAAGTGTTTTCAGGTTATCTTCCTTAAGTACTTGTGAGCACAATCAGTGGTGTCGGAACCGGGGGGTACAGGGGGTACATGTACCATCCGGAAAAATGCCTGGGAGGTACAACAATACTACTGTACCCCCCGCTTTTTTTATAATCTATTGCCCAGCTAGAGCTTCTTTTCAATTTTTTCCTGTAATGAAATCATCGAACGACACTAAACATTGCAAATTGAGTATTTTGGAGCTTTGATTACGTCATTATTTAGTGACAAAAGGATCTTATGGCACCCCAACATAAAATAACTGGGAAAAGCCACTAATCACTAAACCGTGTGCTCAAAAAGCTGATAAGCGTGGCCTTGAGGGGTCAATGGTCAATGACGTGGCGATTACAAATGAACTAATTTTTCCAGGTTATTTTTTACGAACCTAATTTCCGGTTTTTCTCTAAATGGATGCACAAGGCCTTGCGATAATGAGACTCAATCTTTATGCTGTATGTTAGCTTTCTGTAGAAAGTTAGTAAAGCTAAATGATGTAAGTACGATGCATTTCCCGTCAAGTTCCCCTGTCATTATAGTGCTATTATCAAAGCAATATAAGTTTACGGTCAAATGAATTCTGAAGGCATTTAAAAAATAATTGATTTGCCGCAAAAAAATATTTTAAATTCGCGATTTGAAATTTAAAAAAGTATTTGTAATAGACGACGTGGGAAATCTCCGGGGAGGGTTGGAAACCCTTATACAGAAAATATCAACAGTACGTAGGAAGCATTTTTATAAGTAGTTAAAACTCGCACTAAAATATATACAAAAATATAGGTATCAAATTTCCGTGTGCACAAAAATTGTACCCCCTATTTAAAAATGGTTCCGACACCCCTGAGCACAATTGGATATTGCCAGTCATTTGTTAGCAGATAGAAATTCATTTCTTGTAAATCATCTCTCCCGTGTGGTATCTCATCAAAAATTCAAAATGCTGTGCACTCATAAATTTCTTCATTTTTCACTAGCCATTATTTTGATACACCTCTCCCAAATGGTCCTCGCTGAATCAGAAGAAAATCCTTTGCTGCTAACACCGTACTTAAAAAACGGAGAACTTGCGAAGGCCCGGGCTCAAGCTGAAGATAACACTAAATCAATTCGACTCGGGGTAAGATATTTAGAGTTACAGTGGCTACCTCACCATTGACGAAAAAACTATAACTCTAACCTCTTCTTCTGGTTCTTTCGTGCTCAAGTAAGTTATATCTAAGTCTTGAAAACATTATTTTTATCACTCTTGTTACTGTTACATTTTTAATAATAACACCTCCCACTCAATTGCATTAAAACACGACGTGGTTTTTAACACTGTTTTTACAGGAAAAGGGGGGAAATGCCCCAGTCATACTTTGGGTAAATGATGTTCCAGGAGTAAGTTCACTCAGAAATATATTTTTGTAAACAGGCCCATTTGAATTTGACGAAAATAATAAGTTGAGAGACAGGAATCTTACGTGGACGAAAAAACATTCCATGCTGTATATCGATGCACCTGTTGGAACTGGTTCGTTATTTTAGTCATCAGATATATTTTCTATAGGATTTTTCTATTTCCAAAACTTGTAGATTTTGTCCCATGTTTAATGTTTTATTTAGGCTACAGTTTCGCCGACACAGAAGAGGCCTATGCAAATAATTCGGATGAAGAAGCCAATGAAATTTATGAGGCTTTAAAGCAATTTTATTCTTCCAAATTTCAGGTCCAAAATGTTTATTTAGCAGGAGAAACTTATGCAGGTTAGAAATCTCACGTATAAGAATATTTCATACGATTTGTATTGGGATGTCTAAAATCCTTATCTTATGGTTTCGTACGTAGCATCATTGATACCATACGTGGCAAGGCATATCAACCAAGAGAATGAAAAATCAGATGTAAAAATCAATTTCAACGGATTCGTAATTCGTAATTGGTTTCCCATTTGTGGACTGGAAGCAAAATATTGGGGCCGAATGCCCTTTTTAACTTTGGTTTATTGATTGATGAGGAGCAAAAGAAGGAATTTGATGAGTTCATGATTGAGGCCCAGAATGCAATAAAAAGTAGAAATAATCTTGAGGGAACGAAGGTTGGTTAAATGTATCTTTTAGTATTTTCACTAGGTAGATTTTATTTGACAACATATTTTACACAGCTTTCCTGGTCCGCAATTATTGGCCCTGGGTCGTTGCTGGAAAACACCACTGGATTCACGGACTTCAGAAGTATTCTCAACGCAAACACTCTGAGGGATGAAAGTGGCTTCCAGAATTTCATAGATACAAAGGAAGTTCATAATTAGCTGCACTTGTGCCTTCGTAAATTTATTGGTAATAATCCAAATATATATTTGCGCTTCGGTAAGGAATTTGCTGGTGCCCATGAGGATGTGCTGCAGGAAATGCTCGAAAAGGGCTACCGTATCCTTTTGTATGCCGCTCAATTTGATGAAATAATTATAATTACAGTCGCAGAAAGTTTTACGAATATTGTTAACAACTTGAAGTGGAAGGGTGCGGAAGAATTTGCCAAAGCTCCGAGGAAAATTTGGAGGTTCAATGAAAATATGGGGGAACTTTACTTACGCCATGGTTCGTAATGCTGGGAATTATGCTATAAGGGATTAGCCAGAGAGGATTTTAGATTTGGTCGAAACCGAAAGGTTCCTTTATAACAAAGAATTTTGATTTTTTGTTGTAACTTGAACTATGTATTTTACTTCACACGAATTGAAATATTATTGTGCATATAATCCCTTTATGGTTTATTTTAACATCAAAAACACTAGCGGGTGCTATTGGTAGTACTACTTGTTTGTAGAAGCACTATCTCGAATGTGAAGACCACATTGACTATCTGCAAAATAAATTGTCGAGTTATGGTGAAGCAACCCAGACCCGTTAACCCGATCTGACTTGTACGAATGAGTCTTTCAGCCCGTTCAACCTGTGCCAGAAAGATTTTAAAAATATTTCAAATTAATTAATCACATCTAAGTGTAAGCACGTGGATAGTAACAGAAGTGGATACAAAATACATATTACAAAATGTGCACCTCAGGAGTGTAGCATTCCATGGGACATTTTTTCAAAATATCCACAACCTTATGGGCATGTACATTAATGTGTGAGGCCGTAATAGAAACCACAAGAATCCTCATTATCAAATGTAGGAAGGACCAAATCGCATATATTGACGCTATCAGTGTGGTATTAGCAGATGGGGTCAAACCAAGATTTAACTGTAGAAAATCAAAAAGAATAATAAAATCATGTACAATACAAGAATAATAATTATTATTTTTAAGGTAAAATAACAATTTTGAAAGCAGAGGCGTTTGGTAAAGGAATTTTTTTCAAAGTGGTCGCTAGATGTCACTTACCTGAATGCAGAAGTAATACACGTTGACTCCGTACAGGACAAAAATTAACGGGGACAAGAGTTCTTCGATATCTGACGTTAGATCACAGAGCTTTTCATGGTCCAATGCCAACTGCCGCCATTTTGCTATATCTGATTTATGCATAAAAATTCCTTTTAATTATAGTGTATTTCAAAACAAAGAATAGACATTACTTTGCAAAACATTAATAGTATATATTAAGCTCCTGATCCTATAATTTATTGCTAACCTCGGGATATAACCCCATCTTGCCCCAGTAATATCAAACGAGCCTGTTGATGAAGAGTTTTAAAGCGGTAGTACAGGGCTCGGGACAAGACGGAAACCAGAACATCTCCGAAATTCCATACTAAAATGGTATACTTGGCACAAATAAAAACTACAGAAGCTGTGATAAAATGATAAGGAATGATATCTCCTACAAATGGATGGGATCTCCAATAGTAAGTTTCCCATGCCGATGCATTTGCCAATTTCACTTGGAGGTCCTTCCTTGCAAGGAGTCTTCCTATACAGGGCCAATAAATTAGAGAGGGTTAGTTATAAAATATACCAGCTGAAATATGGACGCAAGTTCTAATATTTGAAGGGTGTTAGACTTACGTTCCGAATTTTCAACCACCGGAAAAAACTTGATGTGTGCGTAGGCATGCTCGAGGATGCAAGAGGTTAATATGGACAGGGTTATTATGTTAACATCCCGGAATAATTTTTTGTCAATCCCATCGTAGAATATAAAGAGTTCCCGCCATCTTTTAAATAATTTCAAGAACCGCTCAACCCTACTTAACATGAATATATACCTAGAAATTCAAACCAAAATGTTTTAAAAAATCAATTTTTGTATGGTTTTCATTTTAACTGAAGTATATTTGTTTTGTACATGTAGCCTCCCATGCCATACAATATGGCCAAATTTGCTGACCAAGCCAGATCACTAGGTGAGGTGTTGGTTGTGTTACGGAAGGACACGAAACCATTTATAAAGGCGCTGAAGATTAGTAAACTGCAAATGGTGATTGAGTAAATGGCTGCCTGGCTTCTCCATCTAAAATATTTGTGAAAAGTAATTTAGTCCACTTATATGGTACAATATTAGGCGCCTAAAATGGGGTAACTATTGGAAGTGTTGTGGTAAATTGTGGCTATAGCAGGGTTAATCCGGATTAAATATGGGTAGTGTAGGAAATGTAACCAACCGTTTTTCCAATTGATTGCGTTTGCCCCACCGTTTGCTTTTACCCACTTGTCACATTTTGACCCACTGGCCGCTTTTGCCCCAGGCTCATAATTCCCCAACACTTAATGTATATATACACATAATATCCCTTCACTTAATTTTATAGTTTGGGTTTGTGTATATAATTAAATAATGTAAATTTGAATTCAAAGCGAATCTAACATAAGAAATTCAGAGCCTTACTTAAACTTGAGGTTTTCACTGAATGGCTGAAATATCCCTTGCCAAGGGACGACTCCAATGATCCTACCAAACGTGAGGAAATATCGAAGTGAAGAGTACAAATCATCTTGGTTTTTAAATGACAAGAAAATATGTTGGTGTTTTTGAGTCAATCCTCCCTCCCCTCCTCTTTTCAATCTCTTCAGCTCCAAATCCAACATCCTCCTTTTAATTCTAAAGGATGATTTATTTGAAGTATTCTTTAATGAATTACGAGCTACTCTCCTGTCAAAAATAATTTCAGTACTCAAACAAATAGTCCGCAGTTATTACTTTAATAATAATAATTTATTATAATGCGGAATTTTCACAACAAATTTTAACAACCAACCCTTACCCAACTTATTAATAATAAGCTTCTCTAATGAGCAGGGAAATTATAATGACATTAGTTATCAATAAGTATAAACTTAAATTACAGGGCGTAGTGAAAGTAGTACAAGTTCTTACCACAGAAAATAGTTGGAGAAAGCCATTGGTTCCATAGCGACTGCCACCATTTGGCCACTTTGTATTTTTCTTTTAATGGACGTCTCAAAAGATTCTGTCATTTCTAAGACTCTTCCTCCCTTTTAACATGTTCACTGAAATAACATTTTCGCACGTGTGGTATTGTTAGTAAAAAAAAAAATACTAAATCCGTATAATGTAATGGATAAAAGGAGCAGATGCCACACACTATAGAAGCTTTCACAAGAAAAATCCAAGCTTCAAGAGTAAGGTTTCTATAGATTAATACAGGAATATTTTCAATGACAAAAGGATGATGAAGGAGGAACGAACGGAAAAAGCCTTGTGAACCCCAATCATAAAAATATATTTTGAATGCGAAATTTGACTGATACGTTTTTAGGCTTGTGGGTATTATTTGTACACTGATGTGCATTCTTTTCAACATGTCAATTCGAAGGTGTGTCGCTCATCATCAGACGCAAATTATTTGTAAATAAATTGCATGGACACACCTGCTCTCATTTCGGAGTTGGGGCTTCCCATTAATTTACCTTTTTATTTTTCCCCATTTCAAGCACTTTCTCCGAGAACCTTAATTTCCATTCATAGGAGAGAAAAATTAATGAGCATTTTACTTTCCCCGTGAAGGCGATTTCACTTTAGAAGTGACAGCTATAAGTAACTATCTGTCGACTGAACATAAAAAATATTTACGTTGAGTTCCAAAGGCAGTTTTAACTTGGTATGCACACCATTGATTTCAAATGAGGTGTATGCAATTGACTGATTTGGGAGTAAAGGAAAGCTTTTTGGGTAGATAATGAATGAGTGATGATGAGTAAACAAGTTTTATTATGAAAGTTTTGGCACAGATAATACTGCGAACACAGTGACTGTGTAATGGCAACCTGAGAGAAACATTGAATATAATTATTATGTTGGAGTCCACTTTGTTGAAGAATCATTGTATGAATAGTTTGTTTAAGTAAAAATCATATATATATATTCATTTAACGAAGGTGCAATGTGTACCTGCAGACTGCGGTTTAGGTGGTTCAAAAAAATGGTAGCAAACACATTATTTTTACAGAAATATCTATTCTGGTATTTGTATTTACTCTTTGACTTTCCCTTGGGATTTATTCGATACCTCGCTTGTTGTATTCAGTGGCACCCAAGTGGGAAAATAATTACATATTTTTAAAGCATTGGATTGAATATTTACATTGTTCTATAGGAAAATAGCAATGTCACAATAATCAGAACTAATCAAAAGGAATAGCATATACATTTCAAATTGCAAGATAAAAGCTCTAAAACTTTAGGCACTGCTTGTACCACTTGTTTGTAAGAGGACAATTTCAAAAGTAAAAACTACGTTGACTATCTGAAGTATAAAAGGACGGGTTATGGTAAAGCAGCCCAGCCCCGTCAGTCCAATCTTACTAGTATGGATAGTCCGCTCAATTCGCTCAATCTGAATCAAAATCAAATGGTGACAAAAAGAAATAATAAGCATATTGATTTACAACTCAAGATATTTTTTGAAGAAAAAATGGCGGCGCACCTGTGGTGTGTAGCACTGAATTGGACACTTCTTCAAAATTGCATTTATCTTGTGTGCATGGACATTGACATGGGAGGCTGTAATCGTGGCGACCAGGATCCTCGTGATTAAGTGCAAAAAGGACCAAATCGCATAGATTGAAGCGATTAAAGTCGTGTTTGCCTTTGGAGTCAGGCCCAAATTGAGCTAAAATATTTACTCACATCAATAAATAGTTACCCAATCAGAGATGGCAAAATAAACCAAACATTTATTTTACTATAGACTGGACAGTATAAAATGAGATTGTTCCAATACCTGCAGACAAAAGGAAAATAGGTTGACCCCTAATAAAGTAAATGTGAGAGGGCTCAAGAACTCATCAAAATTCTTAGCCAAATCCACCAATTTTTCATGTTCCTTCGTTAGTTGTTCCCATTTTTCAGTATCTGAACACAATCAATTTCTCAAAATTACAATCCTCAATCAAATTGATTCTCACATCTGTTAAACTAAAAGATTAACTCTATTTGCACATACTTTGAGAAACGAATCCTTCGTCTCCCATTAGCTCGGACTTAGCCTGCTCATGAAGCATTTTAAAACGGTAGTAGAGAGCTCGGGACAGTACGGAAATAAGAATGTCTCCAAAATTCCAAGCCAAAATGCAATACTTTGAACAAAGGAAGAAGCCAAAAGCCACTGGGAAGCTGTAAGGGATGATATCCCCAACAAATGGATGAGATCTCCAGTAATAAGTTTCCCAATCAGAAGAATTTTGTAGACGCACCTCCAAATCCTTCCGGTTCAGGAGTCGACCTGTACCAAACCCCATAAAATGATTTAGAATATTGTAAATCATTTTAAAAATCTAAGGAAACAATAATAATTATTATTTAGTTCAAAGAAGATACTTACGCTCAGCTGATTCCACAATCGGGAAAAATTTCAAGTGTGCAAAGGAATGTTCTAAAATGCATGATGTGTAAAGGCAGCTGGCAAGGATATTAACATCTCGAAATAGATGTTCATCAATTTTCAAGCTATTTGTAGCTGAAAATGACTCCCGCCATTTTTCAAATAGTTTCAAAAACTTTGGAACTTGCTTCAGCATAAAAATGTACCTGTGAAGGAAAAGAGATAAAATTACAGTGAAGGAATCCAAAATTATCTTTCAATTTAAAAAAATTATGAGAAAATCTACAGTTATTTTTTATATTAACTCACATGAAGCTACCGATCCCATAATATACGGCCAAGTTTGCGGACCAAGCCAATTCCACGGGTGAGTCATTGACGGTATTGAAGTTTGCCGCTGCATTTAAAAAGGCGGAGCTCACCAGAAAAATGCAGATGGTCAAGGAATAAATAGCAGCCGGACTGCGCCATCTGGAAAAAATAAAATCCTTCAAAATTGGTATAATTGATAAACTGTATCAAGAATCTGGGGCAAATACAGTAGCTTTTGAGGCAAATGTGGACTGAAAGTGGGCATAGTCATTACTGACACTGAAATTCAAACAAAATCTACTATACGACATACTGTCTGAGTAACAGTAGCATTACTAATAATAATATACCTATATCCTATATCTAATCGAATCTCTAACACAAAGAAAAAGAACGCGTTATTCTGGCGCAATGTAATTTGACCACTGTTGTAATAGCCATTCAGCTTGGTCGAGTTAATGTACGCGATCAAAAGTTAGTTCACATAGCTGTTATAATTGTCCCGAGTGGGCCAAATTGCCATCAATATTTCAAAAACTGGTGATTTACCCCGTGGTCACTTTTGCCCCCCTCATACAATCCTTATATTTGCCATCCAATAATCAATAAAAAATATTATTATTACATTATAAATATTATTTTTCTCAAGTTCCCCTCCTGAGAATAACAGAACTTGAGTCTGAAAATTTGAAGAAACTTACTTAAACCTCAGCTTCTCACTAGAAGGTTGAAAAATCCCTTGGAGAGAAACAACCCCAATAATACGTCCAAATATTAGGAAATTCCTAAGTGACGTATACAGCTCATCCGGATTTTGAACACGCTTAATCTTCATTTTACTTTGATTTTGAACAAAAGAGTTATTGTCACTATTCTCAACGGTAAATTGCTTCACTTCTGTATGATTTAAGGTTAACTCCACCATGATTATTTCTAATGTTTGGCTATGAGCACATCTTAATGATAACTCAGGAACCAACTGAAATACTCATAATTGCCCAATGCTCCTATCCCTTCACGTAGTTTTGTATTTCTCCAGCTATTGTTATGCTAGCAAAAGGCATTACTTGAGCTCTGTAATGCAATATAAATACATATCAGTTTTGTCAATGCATGCTTTTAGGTCAGGTTTAAGTGAACAATGTAGTTCTCCACCTCCTTTACCTCATCAACACCTGCCCCATTCTCCGCCGTTTACAATTTGCTAATTTGCTCTGATAGAAGGTTCTATAAAAAAATTTCTTTGCTTAACCTCTATCTAATAATGCTATGATTGCGCACTTAAGTGAGGTTTCTAAAAAGTTATGGGAAATAAACCTCAAATTAGCAACTGCTGGTATTGTATGTACTTACTTCCCTCAAAGTCCATCACCTACACACTGTGAGGTGTCGAAAATATGCGCAATAGCCAAAAAACCTACAATTTCATTGTACAGCTCCGCATACTAATTTTGCTCTACTAGCCCTGACAATATATAATAAGTAATTGGATTTTATATGCAAACCCTTTTGTTCGACCACTTGACAGTCGACACTTGTCTACGTCAAGTTTTTGTGAATTTTATGTCAAGAGCCACGTTTCCCCAAGCACCTGCTCATTTCTTATATGGAGCACCAGGCTGGTGCCACCGCAGCACCGTAGTAACGACTTTAGCAATAAAGATATGATATTCATAGCATAAATGCAAACAATAGTGATATTTGAGAACCAAAATTGACAAGTATTTATTTTTACCAGAAAAAAGTCGAATGTAACGCAATAACAGGGAAAATCCTAACTATTATTCACTCACCTAGCAAAAGTATAGATGTGTAAAGAATGAACTGATAGACATAGGGACATTTTTCTCAATAGAATAAACTATAGAATTTGTCTCAACAAAACTTAGGTAAAAGTTACCATTATGAAATAAATAACAATTTTACTCATACAATTTGACCTGCAAAAATTGAAATAATTCTATGTACATGTATATAATACACAAGTAACTTGAGGCCAGTATGCAAAATTACAAAAACTCCACGCTTGTGGCTCCTTGTCAATATCTTTCGTCACTGCCAGTACCCATTTTTACTTGAGAGAACTTCAGTTGTCGCGGAGTATGGATGAGGCTGCTCGAGATCGTGTATGGACAAACTCCTCCCTACAAATTCCATTTAAGATTCAATAAATGACTAATAATAAAAATGTAGCTCTGTAACGACCCCGAATAATAAAATACCTTCAGGGATAGGCTCCAACGAGTGAAAATTTGCATGATGTTGAGCCGGTCGTGTCATACCTGCAATATCATATGTACAAACAAATTACCAGAGTAATATGTACGAAATGCAGGGAATATTTTTTAAAACCACGAAATTCCTGGCAATTGTCCGATTAAATTAACGAAACATTTTCCATCAAATTACTTTGATAAACAAATCCAGTATTCCCTAGTGAACGATTCTCTTCACTGCACAAGCTCTTGCAGCAAACGAAGCATCCAACGAAGGACAGTAATGCCATGATCACAATAATAGCAATTAGGATCTTCTGGGGACTGGTGTAACCACATTCCAAAACCTCAGCCCCATCTTCTTTGATTTTGACATTAGTGTCTCTACATAAAAATAATTATTGTAACAATTTTTCAAAACACATTTTTATAACACTAATACAAAGTAACACGGCAAGGACTTGTTAGTTACACAAAAGTATACTCACCCTCCCACCGGGCCTTTAGTTGTCACCAGAATTTCTGTTGCAGGTTGTACTTCCAATTCCTCCTTCGCCACACTGACAATTACACAATAATAAATATACATATAACCAAGTCAATTTTTCATGCATGCAAAATCCAACTCATAATTCTAAAGCCAAAAATGTTAATATTCATGCTGGATTTCTTTTGTATTAATTAAAATAATTTTCCTCACCTGTAAGCCTTAATCTCCCCCAAGATGAATCCACAAGTTAAGATGAGTAAGAACGTGTTCAAAAGAGTCCACATTTTCGAAGCCATTTCAATGGAATTGATTTTTTATTCGTAGATGACAAAATCCCTCAGTACCTGCTCAAATCCACCTCTCTCAGATTTCTGAACCTGGGCTTACTCACCAATACCTTTTACTTTAAAATAATTATGAATTGTGTGTGTTTCTATATATTTCTATTATTACCTTTATTTCCCATAGTATGCACGTACGCAGTTGTTAGAAGGAGCGACGGAGTCCTTGAACTCTATTCCGTAAGATTAAATGTTAGTAGAATAAAAGAACACTAAACTGTTGATATCATTGCCTTTAAGGAACATACGCCTCAGAAAAAATTGTCACTACATGTGCTATTATTAATTTACTATTACATTTATTGTATGGACGTGCACTGTGTACTAAAAAACACAAATTCTAAATATACACTGATTGACATTGGATTTTTTTGCTTTTGGAGCTTAACCCAACAAACGTAGTAGTAATTATAGCATGTATTTTGTACACCATCAGTGAATCACTTATGAAGTGATACTAAAAATTTCCACTCATGTACGATTTGTATGGAACCACGGTTAAATCAACTTGGGGCAGAACACACAATAACAAAAACAGGATGAGATGAGGATATAAATAGCAAGTGTAAATATGAATGATTCCCAGAGTCCATGGACACTGTGAATTTTTTGGAAGCTGTGAAATTCCAACGTTATTTTCAAATCGCCTTGGGGTCCCGCTAAACACTGCGTGCTATTACTTCTACGTCACGTCAACGACTGAAGCAATACCATTTCGAAAGTGAAAACAACACTGAGAATTGACAAAATGAAGGGCCGCGTAATTTTGAAGCAGCCTAACCCCGACAAGCCGACCTTTGTTATAGCCAAAAATCTTTCCGTTCTCCCAACCTATAAAACATACACATTGAATTTCCTTATTATAAAATATTTAAAAAATGCACAACAATAATTATTACTGAGTAAGTCCACGGGGAATATGTAAGCCCAAAACATCATATCTTTTAAAATTGGTCATTTTCAGCAAAAATCACATGTGCTGGGTGGCATAAGCAAAGGGGTTGGAATTTTTGTAATGGGTTAAGCTGTTACGGAATTATAGCTAAAAACGCCATATTTTGTGTTTAAGGCTGTATTTCCCGAACCAATGGGGTGATGTGACTCATTTTTGAACTAATATGTTTAGAAATAAGTTTTTCAGTGCAGGATTTCACGGTTTTTGGAAATTTTGAAAAATGGTTGAAATATAGGGGACAGAGTAGAAATAAGTGGCAAATTAAGCTGCTTATTAAAATGCGGTAGAGCCTGAATTTGAAACTTATTTCTACTCTGTCATCTATATTTCAGCCATTTTTCAAAATTTCTAAAAACGGTGAACTCCTGCATTGAAAAACTTATTTCTGAACATATTAGTTCAAAAATGAGTCCAGTCGCCCCATTAGATCGGGAGATACATTCTGAAATACAAAAAATGGTGTTCTTGGCCATAATTCCGTAACTACTTAACCTATTACAAAAATTCCAACGCCGTTGCTTATGACACCCAGCACACGTTACTTTTGCTGAAAATGACCAATTTTTAAAAATGTGATGCTTTGGGCTTACATATTCCCCCTGGACTTACTCTTATATAAAATATTTAAAAAATGCACAATAATTTATTATTATTATTATTATTATTAATGACACTTGAAATTAAATGCAAACATATTCTCGTACCTCCCGGGTGTAACAATACCCATATGTAATAACTCCTATTCTGTAATTCTTGTGTTGTAGACTACGGTCACGAAAAACGCAATAAACATACATACATACATGCATACATACATACCTCCCGGGTGTAGCAAGATGTTGGGCACCTTTTTAGCACGTTAACTAGTTTATGAGCGTTAGTGTGTACTTCTGAAGCTGGAAGAGACACGGCAAATAATCGGAGAAAAATTTGGAGGAAAGACCATGTGGCAAACAAGCTAGCCAAAGTGCTGCTATGTTTTGAAGGAGTCAAACCCAAACTGAGCTGAAATTATGTATAGGAGAAATCAGGGATGATTTTAGAGGGAAGTTATTTTATTATTAGAATTTTGAATTAATAAAAATTTACAAGGTCATTTCCGTATATTTACTTGCAAGCAAAGAAAGTAAATGTTGACGCCAAAGGTAGTGAAAATTAAGGGCGAGAGTAACTCTTCAAATCCAATGGTTAGTCTACAGAGTCGACTATAATCTTCCATTAAAATGATCCAGTCAGTATTTGATGATTGCCAGTTATTCTTTACTTGAATAAAAACCTTGTTTTCGCAGTCTTTGTAAAAGAAAATGTTTAACAAATAAACTCAACTTCATCAAAATTAATATTCTCCTGATTTTTTATATATTTATTACAATTGACAAAATTTTACCACCTAATAAATGATCAGGGCCGGGGATGTTGCTTAGTAATCGAATCTCAGCCTGGTGGATCAAAACCTTGAATTTAAAATACAAGGCTCGGGCAAGGACGGAGATGAAAATATCCCCGAATTCCCATGCTAAAAAGGCAAATTTACTTCCAATGAACCATACAAGTCCGATAGATTTGCTAAAAGGGAGAATCATGTGAAGGGCAGGGTGAGATTTCCAATAGTATTCATCCCCGTGCGGAGCATTGGAAAAATTTGTCGCAGGATGAGGGCCCATATTAATTCTCATTCTGCCTGAAAAAATAAAAATTCCCATTGAAAAGAAAATCCTTCAAAATATTTCATGCACATTTTATTATCTTCTGGCATATCGTCGGCTAAAGTGCAAAAGACGCTATAATTTTGTTTTTCCCATAACGTTAGAAAAATTATGGCCCCTTTTGCACTTTAGCCCACGACAACTTCCAAAAATCCTTACTCTCAACAACATCAAAGGCGGAGAAGTAATTGAGATGAGAGAAAATATGCTCGAGGGTGCAAAATCCAAGGATACTCCCAGAGATCAAAAGACTATCTCGAAATAAATGTTTATCTTCCTCCACAAAATCCAAATTGATTTCTTGCCATTTTTTACACAGCTCTATCAATCTCCTTGCATTCCGTCGGAAATAATTGTAGCTAGAAATTATGGTAACGTATATTCAAAATTAGATCAACAAGTTCCAAACTTCAAATTTGAGAATAAAATTTTTTTTGAAATTTTAATTTTTACTTGAATGCCCCAATAAAATAATACACGGCTGTACTTGCTGACCAAGCAAGCTCCCTTGGATTTGTTCCTGGCACATGGAAACAGGCGGTGAGGTTGACCAATGCCGCGGTGAATAGTAAAGTAGTTAAGAAAATATTGTAGAGGTTCGGAAAACTTAGGAAGCTATAAAAATCAATTTTGGTTTGGAAATTTTTGACATTTTTGATTGACAAAATCTATGTGATTTCTTACCTTAGCCGAAGTAGCCCTGGATTTTTTTGTCTTAACCCTTGAGTTGGTACAATTCCCAAAAATTGTCCGAACAAAAGTAAAGCTCGCAAAGAACCAAATAAATCATCCACCCTGGGTTGAACCCATTGAAATCCCATTGTTTCCAATTCATTGCCAACGACGAAAATGTTTCCGGGATAATTTTCACTCCCATTATTATTATTAATTTGCTTATCCTTTTTATTTCCCCTTATCCTGTCAAAATCTAGTATTTGAAATAAAGGCCTGAATATTTTCCCATGAGGTTTTTCATCCCCCCATGTATTTTCCACTTGAGGGTGAATAATAATTATTTCCTCTCCCACCTTTTTTAACCTTAAAAAATCCATTGGAATTTTTTCAAATGATTCCTGAATGGTTGAAATAGACTCCACTAAATTGCATTAGTATTAATAAGTGTAGAGAAATTTTTCCAGCTATGAATGGAATGGAAGTGAATTGGACAGGAGGAAAAATGTTACGAGAGTTTTTCTCTCCTCATTAAATCATTATTATTTTGTTACGCAGATTTTTATTCTAGGGATTCTCACGCATTGGAAAATATTAATTGAGGATATTATTTTCGCAAGTGTTTGCCCATTAAGAAGTTACACCTGCCGGCAATTTTGATATTACTTTAATTCCATGCCTTCTGATAATACCAAGTTTAGAGTAACTTAATGTTAGAGCTGCGTTCGGGTCAAGTAATTTTCACACTTGACCATGAACTTGACTTGACCATGAAATCTCAAGTAAATATTTCCTTCAACCTGAACTTGACATTTGGGTTCAAGTACTTTTATTTCAAGTTCCAGTTCGGGATTTCAATTTTTTTACACTGGATTCCAACTTGAATTTCAAGTTTCGAGTTCAAGTGAACATAATCTGACTTGAACATGACTTGAACTTGTACGAAATTTCTATTTCAGTCTATAAAAGGCACACTTTCTATACAAAACCCGCAAGCTCAAGTTCGGGTTTTCAAGTATTTTACATTGGATCTGAACTTGAATGTCAAGTTTCGGGTTCAAGTAAAAAGATCTAACTTGAACATGACTTGAACTTGTACAAAATTTCTATTTCAGTCCAAAGGCGTAATTTTTACAAAAAAAAACGGAATTTGAATTTGATTACACTCCTCACTTTTATTGACTTGAACTTGACCGTGAAATTTTCTTCAAGTGATAGTTCCCAACTTGAACACGGACTTGACTTGAGGGATAAAATCATGGTCGGGTATAGATAAAACTTGGACATGGCCCGAAAGCTCAAGTACAATTTTGGGGTTACTTGAACTTGACCCGAACTTGAAGGCGACTTGAAAAACACGAGTTTTACTTATACTTCATCGCAGCTCTACTACGGATTCTCACGCATTGAAAAATATTAATTGACGACATTATTTGGCCATACAGTGTTTGCCCATTAAGAGGTAGCACCTGCCGGCAATTTGGATATTACTAATTCCATTGACTTCTGAAAATTTCGAGTTTAGTGTAACTTTCTGTGGAGGTCCGCAATTTCTAATGAGGAAATTTTGTGTGGCGTGCAAGTCGTGCGAATAAATTCATTCCGATCATTTCATACAATCCTTTCCATTTTAATTTGACACATGTATTTATTTTATTTCACTATGATGATAATTATTATTACTTTCCGCATTTGTCGTCTACGCCGATTGGAGGAGAACAATTTCGAAAGTGAATACAACGCTGACAATGGATAAAATAAATGGGCGCGTGATGGTAAAGCAGCCCAATCCGGTTAAGCCCACCCTCGTTATAGCAAGGAATCTTTCTGATCGGTCCACCTAAGTTATACAATACAATATCATATGACAATAGCATTAGCCAATTAGACAATTCTAACTCTACGAGTTTTCACTAAAAATAATATTTTTCTATGAAACATTGTAATATACCTCCGTGGAATAGCAAGCCGTAGGACATCTTTTCAATAGCTGAAGTAACTTATGCGCTTGCGTGTGAATCTCAGCAGCTGGAATGGCGGCAGCAAGGAGTCGCAACAGGACTTGCATAAATGACCACGTGGCGTAGATGCTAGCAATGAGGCTGTTATTGGCGGAGGGGGTTAAGCCGAGGTTGAGCTAAAAGTAGGAAAAAAATACGACGCCATTGAAAATTATCTCTAATAGTTTGATCAGACCTATATAGAGCTGCGATCAAGTGCAAGCTAAACTCGCTTTTTTCAAGTCGAGTTCAAGTTCGGGTCAAGTTCAAGTGACCCCAACATTGTATACTTGAGGTTTTCGAGTCATGTCCAAGTTTTATCTATACCTGACCATGATTTTATCACTCAAGTCTAGTTCGTGTTCAAGTTCGGAATTATCACTTGAAGAAAATTTCATGGTCAAGTTTCAAGTAAAACTCGCGTTTTTCAAGTTGCGTTCAAGTTCGGGTCAAGTTCAAGGAACCCCAACATATTGTATACTTGAGGTATTTTATCACTCAAGTCATAAGTTAGTGTTCAAGTTCGGAATTATCACGTGAGAAAAATTTCATGGTCAAGTTCAAGTCAATACAAGTGAGGAGTGTAATCTAATTAAAATTGCGGGTTCTGTAGAAATTGTGCCTTTTATACACTGAAATAGAAATTTTGTACAAGTTCAAGTCATGTTCAAGTCAGATTAGGTTCACTTGAACTCGAAACTTGAAATTCAAGTTGGAATCCAGTGTAAAAAAAATTGAAATCCCGAACTTGAACTTGAAAGAAAAGTACTTGAACCCCAATGTCAAGTTCAGGTTGGAGTAGCTATTAACTTCAGGTTTCAGGGTCAAGTCAAGTTCATGGCCAAGTTTGAAAATTACTTGACCCGAGCGCAGCTCTAAATTCACACCACACCAAATTAATATTAATGGTTAGAAAATAAACACACTTTACCTGGATACAAAGATAGTAAATGTTGCAGCCGAACGTAGCAAAAATCAGTGGGGAGAGCAAAGCCTCAAATTCATTTGCCAAAATGCATAACTTGTCATGATCCTGCGTTAGTTTAATCCAGTTTTCCGGATCTAAATCCCAGAAAATAAATCCCTTTATTTTTATATTAAATTTTTTAAAAAAAAATTCGTAGCTAAATTAGTTTAGTTTTTTAAATGTTATTATTCCGCATTAAACCTAAATTCTCCGCTCGGTTGCTAATCAATCGGCTCTCCGCCTGTTGAATTAAATTCTTGAACTTGTAGTAAAGGGCACGGGACAATAGACAAATGGTAACGTCTCCGAAATCCCAAGCAAAAATGGCATATTTGCTCAAAATAAAAAATGTGATGGCTACGACATTGTTAAAAGGGACGACTGTGGGTAGAAAAGGATGTGATCTCCAATAGTAAACTTCCCAAACGGTGGCATTTTTTAAAATAGCTTGAACATCAGGCTCGTGTAGTAACCGCCCTGAAAATTTTGAACCATATGACACATTATTTTGCCTAACTTTTGAAATATTTAATTTATCAATAATAGAGGAATCCTTACTTTCCGCAATATCCACCAAAGGAAAGAATTTCATGTGAGAAAATGCATGTTCGAGGATGCAAAAAGTACAGATGGAGCCAGAGATGAGAATACAATGCCGCCAGAGCTTGTCATCCACCTTGGCAAAATGCAAGTCAACCTCCTGCCATTTCTTAAATAGTTCTATGATTCTGGGACCATTTCGAAGGAAAAAATGATAGCTGGAAAAATAATAAAACAAATTGGAATTTTAAAAACTAGAATTCCGATCAAGTTCAAGTAAAACTCGATTTTTTAAGTCGCTCTCAAGTTCCGGGTCAAGTTCAAGTAAAACTCGATTTTTTAAGTCGCTCTCAAGTTCCGGGTCAAGTTCAAGTAAAACTCGATTTTTTAA
>JAQFXU010002292.1:0-21750 GCA_034693705.1 Spatulosminthurus flaviceps
AATTGGCGCTGTGATTTAGTTTTGTTAATATACAATACAGTAACAAAACTACACGTACAATATTACAGCACTATGTATAACTCTTGTGGAACAATAGAAAGATTAAAAAAAATTGTTATGTCTGCCTTCTTCTTCTTCTTCTTCTTCATCTTTAGTTTCAATGATCATAAATAAAAGAGAAACAAGTGAGTTTGTTAAAAGGAAAATCCTTTTTGCCTGAAAAGATTTTTTTCCAAGGACTTATTTTGTACTTATGAATTAACAAATTAATTTTGTTGTTGGCAAACCAATTCGTATATTATATTGTTCAGTTCTTTGTAAGTACATTTTTCTTGATAACACCTTCCTGTGATTCTTCTTCGAATTTTGTAAGTTTGAAGCTTAAAGCAGTAATCTCTGGAGGATCTTAGTTTGCAGAGAATAGAAGGTAATTTACGTATCTTCCATGGTTTTAAATGCAAGAGTGTAGTTTTGACCTGTAATCATATAACCATCAATTTTTTTCAATGATTTCCGCTCCTTGGGTGAGTTAGTTGATTTTGATGAAGGTGGAGCAATATTTTTGGTATAGAGAATAAGATTATATATGGGAAAAAACTAGAACCGAATATATTTGGAGGTACTTATGAAGTGGATGGACGAAGGAAATAATGTAAGGGTTGAGAAACTACGATGCTTGGTTTGGACGTTTGGAGAGAGAAGAAAACAAAAATCCCATTGGATGTGTATTTCTATGTAAAAAGTAGCAAGTGTAGGTAGAATGGCAAATTTCTTGTGTAATGACTGGAGGTCAAAACCTATGATTTTTATTGAGAGGTATAAAGTTAATGTGTATGTACATAAGGTTGAGACATACGTGTTTTGCTGGATGAGTCATTCTTTGAAGAGGTTAACATGGGTTGGATACGGAGTACTGTGGGATATATGGTGGTAGCATATGGAACGGTTATGATGTATGTGGTAACGTTGTAGTTAAGTGGAGGAATATAGTTTTTTTGGTACATTATTATTTTTATATGCTGACTACGTATTTACATACTCATTCCAAGTGGATTCAGATTAGATGAAATAATGATGGAGTTTTGGTGGGATTAATTTTAGGAGGAGGCTTAGGCTTATTAAAATTGTGACAACTTGTGGAAGCGTAGATGGAGATGACGACTGGGCATTGCTATAGAGAGATTTGTAAATGGAGCCGAATGAATGTAACTGAGGTGTATAGTGGATATTACAATTTTCTGCATTACCATGATTTTGATTGTCTGCTATTAAATTGATCCCGAGTCAGTTAAAAAAGAATTGCAATAAAACTGGAATAAATGTGGGTTTAAATTTTGACACGTTTTGAGTTAGATGACCGAAAAGGGTAGGGTTATTGTATTATTGCTATTTTATTTGGAGTTGAAGTACACGTATATATCTTGTATGTACTGCAATGCAAAAAATCGAGTAAAATTATTATGGAATCAAATATCAAACTCTATAGTACATATAAAGAATTTGATACAAAACTGTGAATCAATATCGTATGAATTGCACTCGAAATTCTTTGCTTCGCGTAGGTCTTACACGCCATGGGATGTGGAAAAAGTGAAAAGTGATCTATTATATCTTCTATTATTGCAAACTCAGCATTTTATAGAATCAATTTTTGCGAGATGATGGGTACTTATATGGTCAAGTGAATTTAATGTATGTACTAAAAATAATCATGGGATCAAATGTGAATTACGAATTTCGCGTGGTTAGGGATTTACTGAGTGTTTCAATGAGTTGGATTTGACGTGGAGGATGGAGGATGAATCTCTATCTCGTAAACAGAAAAGCAAAAGATTAAATCATTTGGGTTTATGATGAGCGTTTAAAATATCGGAGGTGACGTAATCTGTGTTAATGTTCATTAAACTCAAGCTTTTGTGTAGTGCCGCTGCGCTGGAGCCTGGTATTTTTAGGTTTTGGCGATCGTCATCGAGAATTTTCAATAGATTTGGTATGTGGCTTATGCTTAGAGTAAATGTCATACAAGGATGATATATTTATAATGTGTAGCGAAAATTTATGCAGAGTCACAAAATATATATATAATATACAAAATATATAAATATATACTAAAAATCAATAATTAAACGGAGGGGTGTCTGGGGAAAACTCCTTCCTTAGAGTGAGTTTCCAAATCATGAAGTATTTAGTACAATTGTTTTGCATGATAGAAGCCCACATAAATATAGAAAATAAGGAGGCAAACAATAACGTGGACTGTAGGGAGAGTCTTTCCTTGAATAGTGATTTGGATTTCCTTGGTAAAACCAAGCTTGAAGAATTTCCTTGGTGATGCGTGGTGCAGCGAGCTTGATCATTTATCCCTTTTACCCTTGTGTCAAAGCGTAAATCTTATTATTTATTGTCCATAAAATACCTCTGTCGTTTCTATTCTACGTTCTGCGACTTAATTGAGAGAAAAGTGTTATTGCATGTAGGAAACATTTTAGACAGCGTAGACAGTATATATGATGATTTTTCATCATTTCAAAAGTTTTTTGAAAACCAAAACTAAACCATGGATTTTTGAATATCTAAGAATCACATTTTTACAGAATCAATCAAAACTCCGTTTTTCCCCATGCGATAGGAAATTTTGAACTCTCGATCTGCTTGCCATCGATCGCCTTTTGTCTCCGTTCGAATACTGTCCTTTGGCAGTCCTAAAACAAGGCAGATTTCTTTTGCTACACCCAGAACTACAAGCGTTTCTGCATTCGTTTTTCAATCCGTCGAGATTCGTTTCGTATTTCTAGAATTTTGGTGGTATTTTTCATGTTGGCCCAATAGAGAAGTTGTAGCAGCGTTTCGTCCAACATGGCTTTTAAGGATAAACAACTGTTGACTGTTAATGCCGTTGCGCTTCACGAATTTTGTCATCAATTTTACCCATCAGTCCACAGTTTTATCCCAAATCCCTTTTGCCATGGGTTGTTCCGTCTTGTCTTATACGACAGGCATTTAAGAAGCATTTATTATCCCGGGATTTGGTCTATCACATACGAAAGTTCCCTGAGTGCATTTAAATAGGAGAGTACGGTTTTTCTATCGCCTTTCAAAAATATTTCGCAGGTTTGCTTTTTGCTTATTATGCCAATCATGGAAATGGTAATCATAAAAATTTCTTCCTGGTGTCATCAATGTATAGTATATTTTCTCATTCTATGACTGTTGCTAATTACTTACCCATTTGTAGGCTAGTAGACATGCATGTTTGTGGCCACTCGAAGTTAGTTAATTTTATGTTAATAAGTATGGCAGGTCTTTAATCTTTAAAACACTTACTCACTTCTTGTGGGACTCCACACTGTGCTCTACACTTACATATTTATAATAGGTCTAAGTTTTACAGCGCTTGCTCTCTTGAATTTTAGGGCTCCGCAGTCCACACCTTGCTGTACACTCACATACATAATAGATACATATGTATTTAGATTGTATGAATGAAATATACAGTAGAATTTCAATGTTATCAATACTGTTTACAATGTATTACTGATTAAACAAGCCGTTCTTTTATACCAACGAACAACAATATATTTTTATAATACATTGAATGTATATATGTACACCCTTCTGAAAAAACACCGCTATTGTTTTGACCATTCAAGGGTCGTCCTAGAGAACACTCAAGTGAAGCCTAAGTTTAGCACTCGTGGGCAAAGATGGCCGCATACCCTACACACAATTATACACTTACGTATGTACGAAAATTTTCAAAAAATCTGTTGTCAATGCAGTGAGGGCGAAGGTGAGGGACTTTGTCGAAATCCTTCAACTTTATGTTGATCGATAATGAGCTATGTTCGTGCGTAGGAAATCATTGAGTGCCATGTATGTAAATGTAAATGTTAGCATGCATTCAGGTTTATTCCCATGATGGTATATCAACCCATTCTAGTGCCATAGCGACATCTAGAGACATGGAGGGGTGACTGTGCCAATATAAAACCTGGCAGTTCCATTTATTATCCTCGCTTTTGATGGGCTATAGAGGGACCCAAACTTATTCCAGCTTCTAATTTGCGGGGTAGGCTACCAATAAGTGCCTGTATACATTTTTTTATTGGATTGGCAGGTTTACAATAGTTCAAAGATTGGAAAATCATACTTATCAATCCTTCAAACTGGAAAATTGTTATTCATAGAGTGAGTATGAGAAGCGGTTCTCACAAAATATTATTTTGATTTAGAACCTACTGATGGCGCGGCGGGTCTAAATCATGTCTGCTTGACACGCGAAATTGTTCTCCCTTTGCCCCATATGGGCATAAAATATGTGGCACACTTTCCATGAAAAACAGCTGCGATTTCTGTACACTGCAACATGGCTATGGAATCCGGAGGATTTAAACAAATTGAAGGTCTCTGATCCCTTTAAAAATCTTTGTTACTTGGAACTTTTATTTGTCCACCAGTGTATATAGTCCAACCATGCCTTTATCATTTAACACTGGTCGTGTTGTAAAGTAAACTCAAGATCCAATAATTTAATTAAATGCGCTTTAAGTTATTTTAATATATACGTAAATCTAATAATTATTATTATTGTAAGGTAAATATTTAAAATATACCAAAGGAAATTAAACAGCTAAAACAGAATCCATCACTATAAATAAGAAGAGCAGGGAGGTAAATTAACAGGGAAGAACATATTCATCTCTAACATGATAGCAAAGGTAATAAAAATAATGTACAGGACTAAAGATGAAAAGCCCACTTTTTTATCCAATAAAAATCCATTAGCAACAATAATGGCAAAGAGAATCACCATCGTGACTACCATCAACAACACAGAGATTTCCAGCCCCGCGGAACGGATCTTAATGTAGTCGACCTCATCAAAAGCGATGATGCAACCTTTCAAGAACCACGGCAGTCCCAGACAAATTAATATATCAAAAGTATTGGATCCCACCGAATTACTAAATGCCATTGATCCCAAACCTACAACATTTAATGCAAACAATTCTTAAATGAACTCCAACAACAAAAGACACTTGATTTTTTCAACAATTTTCTCACCTTGCCGAGCTACAATAACGGAAGAAAAAACTTCGGGAATGCTCGTCCCTGCAGCTAAAATTGTAAGTCCTGAGACTGATTCAGGAATTCCAAGTGTCTCTCCTAAGAAATAATTAATGCAAAAATGGTCTTAAAATGCAACAAAAATAAAACTTTTTTTTAATTTTTGACTTATTTACCTATAATTGTTGTCATCCATGACATGACATAGGAAACGGCCGCAATCCATACAACACACATGATTAAAGTCAAAGGATACCATTTCCGATACTCGTACTCCCTGCAATCGGGGATTGTAATCCGGAGTAAAAACCGAATGGGCCAGCTCACGATCCATTCTGTCCAAATGACCCAGCCTTGACCATGTGGAAGTGTGTAAACATCCCAATCCGCTAGAGTATCAAAAAGACAGGATTAGTATACGACGTTTCAAAATTCAAAATCACACTTTACAAACAACAAACAGACAGTGCGAGCCATTCCTAGATTTTTTTGTCACCAAGGACTTACTTGTTTCAATGCAATAGGACGAGGATCTAATCAAAGCCTTGGAAATGAGCAGCTCATCGAAGTCATTGGAAGACAAACTCAGTTCACTCCCTGAGTCCCCATCAATACGGGCGGGACGGGTGATGCCTTTTTCGTTCTCTATTGTCGAGCATATGAAAATTGACACATTCTTTTAAATGCAGTTTTGATTGGTGTCATATTTTTTAAAAGTAGATCCATTAAAGTGTAAAATCATACCGGTGATTAAAAGAGGGGTATTTTCCATCCTAGGAATCGCAACTGAGATCCGTTTATGTAGTTTTTTACCATCCCCACGGCGACAACATTTCGAGAACCCAGAAATAATCCCTTCGACTTTACACTTGAACCAGTAATTTTTGCATAAAACTAGAAAATTCGCAAATTCATAGATGAACTTAATTCAAGTACGTTAAACATTCAGGAAATATGCAATGATAATGTACACTCACCAAAAATGTAAACCCCATAAAGTAAAAGCATCACCAGTGATTCATACCAGTCTACTCGTGTATCCCACATCACCACAAAAATAGCTCCGATAGATATGAGGTAGAAGAAAGTGTCTCTAGTCAGCGGCCACCACTCCAAGGGAATCCCCTATTAAAAAGCATACGATTAAAAAACCATGTTTAAACTATTAAAACAATAAGCAAAAGGTTTTTTCAAGGAAAAATTCAAACCTGGCGTCCATCCGGCGCTTTGAGTTTCTCTATCGCCCACCCCGCCCCAATCCCACAAACCGTGGCGACGGACAGGACGTTAAAGACAGCGCTCCCTACAATAGTCCCAAGTCCCAGATCCCCTTGAGTTACAAAAGTTCCCATGAAATTTGTGAACAATTCAGGGGCGGACGTCGAGGCGGCCATGAAAGTTGCACCTGCGACATCACTCGGAATTTTCAACTCTAGAAAAAATCAGAAAAACGCATTGTAGTAAAAACCCCGACATTTACAGCGCACACCCAAGACTACAGCGGGAATGTACAAAATTGACACAAACCTCTGCAAATGCTCTCCACAGATGGCACGAAATAATTATCGCAAATTAATAAAAGTGCATAGAAGATGTAGAAAGAGATCAGGAAGTGGAAGAGCACACCCCCATGTAAACGCTCCTCCTGCGTAAAAAAATCCGCGGGGAAGTTTGAACTCCCTGGCATCGTACAGTTAGGCTCATTCTCCCCCTCATCCTCATTGTTTTGCTCCGCCGCAAAATACTCTCTTCCTGCCTCCTTTCCCTCTCCTGCAATGCTGAAAGGAAGCGCATCTACCAGAATCGTTGGGGCATTCCAAAAGTAAACGGCAGCGTATAAAATTGTCCAAATCCCTAATTTACACAAACGACTGAGGATTTTTTTGTACTCATTCGTTTTCCTCACAGTCCTAAAAGATTCACCCATACTCTAACAACCACCAATGCTCACCTTGAGAGAGGACCAAGTCTTGTGACTTTGTCGAGTTTCAGTTCACAAATGCCAAAAGTCCGTCAATCTCAAGGGGTACACTCATTCCTGATGACAACGATTTAGTAGAACACGGACATCGTGTACAGCGTAAACAGCTCAATTGCAAGGAAATTTTCGATTATATCATATATTTAGTTTTTGCTTTTATCTTATCACCCAGCAAATACTTCATATAAAGCTGAAACGAATCAAAAATACTGATATGAAAATTCCTATTATTCCCTTGTAGAGAGTCTCATTCAAATTCAACCTTTACTTATGTCATATTGTGCAAGACACTAAAAGTAAATCCAAGCCCATTCACTAAGGTAGTGATCCCAGACCTCGTGTCTATTTCCTATCTACATAGTAGTTCTACGTAAGCTCCAAAAAATAATATTTACCCACAAACATGCAAACATTCCAAAAATGTTTTCCAAAATTTACTTTGTTTCAACGCACATCCTGCACAAGGGTTTAAAATTCTACTACTTGTTAATATCCCATATGCATTAACTTTAGACAGACTTGAATACCTCATTTGTCATCACTACATGATAAGAATCTATGCTATGAGTGCACCTCCATGAAAAATGATTGATGAATGAAAAAACACGGAAAATTACTACTTACCTTTTCATCAGCCCGTTTACAATGACGGGCTTTCCACGCAAGCTTTTCTAGTGTTTATCTTCTCTGTTGAATAGGTCAGTCGTACAAATACTTGCTCGCATTGCAGCATCCGCTCTCAAGCTTGTCAACCATCCAATGGAGCAAACCCCGCAGTAGATCATGACGAGGCTATAGGCTAAGTGACTGTAGAGTATGGCGTGGTGTAGCTCCACAAAGTATTTTGGCTTCTTTAGGAGGAGGAGGACTGACCAAGTGATGCATACAAAAAATGAGGCGAAAATGACGGCCAAGTGGAGCATTACCAAGGGTTGGCTCCGCTGGAAATATTAAAAAAAATACCCAAGCGTTTGCTAGAGTGTCCAATATAACATGAGATTTTTGTCTTGTGTTTTTTAATATTTAATGAAACCAAATAAGAAATGAGATAAAATTGTTCCAACTTACCAAGAAGACGCAAAAGATTAAGATGAGACCGCTGATTCCTAATAGAATCATAGCCACGACAAGCACCCAATCATATTTCATGGAGCCGGGAAATGTCTCTGGTGTGAGGATAGGTGTCCATAAAATGCTTAAGCTAAGGCGTAAAATAGAAAGGATCTGTGAAAAATAAATATTTTTAAAATGGAAGCTTGGCGGGAACTATTTTTTCGTTTAAAAATATGCTGATATCCTGATATGCAGCACAAGTACAAGTAAGGCAGCCCACTCCGTGGACGAGCTTAAAACAAGCCCGCGCTGAGTGTGATTTAAGCCAATCAGGAGGCAGACCGCGAAGTATGAAGGGGGTTGGTCGTTCGCTCATCATCGTATTATAAAGCATATTTAGCAAGATAATTAATTAGAATTATTAGTAAAAAGAGACTTACAACATGCCAAACCCCAAAACAAATACACCAGGAATCTAAAGAGATGGAAACGAGGCTTTCCGGGATACAAGGATTACATCTTTTTTTGGGCCTTTGAAACGAACATTTTCTATCGTCGAGCGTGAGGATAAGATCATGACGGTCGCTCCTTTGAAGTGGCACCTGACCACTGGATTTAGTACTTCTTCTCTGCTTCTTTGAAAGTCTCCTCCCCCCAAGATTTTCGTCCAGAGTTTCATCTATGAGGTCCATGGAGTCTTTGGGTGAGGCTTGAGACCATGCTTTGTTTTTCTTGAATTTACTATCCATGTTGGTGCTGGTGATCACTGCCTTGCTTTGAGTGGCTTTGAGTTGACCCTTTTTCGAATCCGGCTTATCCACAACGATTTTTAGGTTTTTGTTGTCCACAGAATTCTTCACCGCGCTTACCCTTCTGGAGCTGCTTGTAGATTTGACGTCCTCTGGTTTTTTCTGGACATGCTTCCGTGCCTTTTCGGAAGCGGGTGGTGCGGGTTGGGAGCTCCTCATTTTACTTTAGTTTTAATTAACCTTGGTTTGTATTTGTTAGTGTTAATCAAATTACTGTAAATGTTACGTACGCAATAATTACGGAGCTTTCAACCACACAACTCTCATCATCAATTTCAATATTTAAAATCGTTCAGAAAAAGTCTCTTACGAAGTAAACCTATAACATATTGGGACTTATTATTATTATTATTATACTGGGAACTGGGAATAAATAAGTAAAGTATATGTATCACCGGATCTTCCCTTCCCACTAAAGTTCCCACGTGCATGCATGCTGCAAATTCGTTAGCTTTCACACAACAACAACAACAACAACATCAACGTTAACGTTACAAGAACTCACAATAAATAATATTATTATTGTTGAACATTACAATAAAAAAGTTTACAAAAATTTACAAAAAAAGTTATTACAAATTTTTTGTACCTAAAAAAGGCCAGCTCTAAATACCTAAAATCTACCTAAAAATAAATCTAAAGCTTAACTGCCGCAGTGCACTCCGCCGCGCCGCATCGTCACAATAGTACAACACTATTGTTATATTATTTTATTATTTTTATAGGATATATTTTATTGGCTTTTGTTTTGATCTCTTGTCTCCTAAAAGTTGCCATTTATTTCATAATTTTTATTTACTATTAAATACTTCTATTTAAATTTTATTCCCACTAATAGTTTCATGTTTCCCTGGTGGTACCACTACCCCAACAATTATTATTATTACTGGTTGAAAATTTCTTTGCTAAGCTTAGGTTCCTATACAAGTTAACGTCTATACCTATGATTTAGAGTAGTAAATATTTATCTATTTTTTCTGATGACAATCTTGCAGCTCATAAACTTCTCGATATTTTTATACAAAGGACTGTGCCTTTACCCCAGCAATTTTGAAGGTCCGGTGGGAATTTACATTTTTTACTGTATTTGTATATGGCCATACCATAACATGTAATAATAAAATAAATGTACAAAAATTGGGTACATTATATATATGTATATTTGATATGGACGGTCTTGGAAACAAGGAATATTATTTTGAAAGAGCTCTCTCAGGGGTCTATACATAGTGTCTAACGTTTTTAGTGCTGTGAGTAATAAATGTGTAATATTGACCCAGAAATGAAGGAAAGGAGTGGGAAAAAGTTGATTCGTTAATAGAAAGTCTTTCATCATGAGGAAAGAAAAGGGCCGAGAGACAGGAAATGAGTGGCGTGAGGGAAAGGACATGGCGCGGGAAAGTCATAAAGGTTTTTAACGCCACACAAAAGACCAAAACAAGTATGTTATTCCTTGAGATACACACACTTACTTATGTACATCAAGAGATTTTATCAATAGTCCCTGAGAATTAAGAGCTATATTTATATAGAGAGAGAGAGCGAACTCGAAAGCTCTTACAAAGTGGCTTTTCACCCGCTGCTTTTCATTACCGCATCCATGTACACCTTTTTTGAGAGACTACAAAGGCAGGGAGCTACTATGAGCTACGAGGCTTCTTGTGTATAAGTCAGAGCGTGTCCCGGGTTTGGTGGTCTCGCACTCGAATGTCATTAAAGGTTATGGGCTAAAGTGGAGGAGCGGGTGCCAGCTGACGATTTCTCCATTAATTCTTCCGTCGGATGTCACTTTACTATATCTTTGGGCCTTTTTTAATGAGTCCATTTACTGTCAGTTCTATTTTTTGTATCATCCAAATACTGGAGCATGACTTGATGGGGCTGGAGTGTTTCGGTCCGACTTCGAGCTCTGTAGCTGTAGCCGGGGTATTGCGTTACAGGCTTTTTACTATCTTCCTCTTCCTCCTCATCATCCTCGTCTCCTTCTCCCTCCAAAAGGAGATTGGCATTCCAATGGAATTCCTTATTATTACTTGCCGAGAGGAATTTGCCACTGATGCGGATGTAATTTGAACTCATTTGTAAATGAGATATTTCACAGTCCTCACCATCCCGGATCTCTAATGTGGCTTCTCCTCCAGTTGAGCTTAAACTTCCGGGTCGGGCGAGTAGTTGTGGGATTTTTTTCAATGGGAATTTAAACTGATGCTTGTGAATTGCTTTTCCACTCCCTTTCACTTTTAAGTTATCACTCATTTTCACAGGCGTAATTTTGGACAAATTATATTTAAAAGAAAATGGAACAGGACCTTGGATTTTTTAAATTCACCAGACTTTGTATTGTTTTAAGCCTTTATATCCAAATATGTAATAATAATTTTTATAGGAGTTGAAATCTGAGGGGAAAAAGAGCGAGTGTGGATGAATCTGCAACGTAAATGTTGTCGACTGTACCTTTTACGGGCAAAAGTCAGTGGGGCAGGAGCTGAGGTTGGTTTTAACTGGCAAAAGCCTTTTTGACAGGGGAAAGACGCATGGCACTACTTGTTGTTGTGAGAACATTTGCAGAACGTCAAACAATTTCCTCTTTTTGTTGGCACACTTCATTTGACTTCTGGATAATAATAAAGCTCGCTTGGTAAATCATTGGGCTTATATACTTATACATATGTATTTACATGGCGTGGTTTGACCCATGGGGGGTCATTGTTCTCACAAATTAAAATTGACTATAGATTCAGCCTTTTAATTAATTATAATGTACCTCTCGTCAATATTGCTCCAAAATATATACAACCACCATGTCACATGTACGACCGACGGTTCGAAGATATTTCCGTAAGTCATTTTGAAGGGATCATTTTTCGTATTCAAATTCTCCTTTAAATACCATGAAATTTGTACAGACTTTTGTGTATTTTTGAGCTGATAATAGTTTGTTACATGGAAGAAAAAACTAGTGTAAAATACACGTGCAATGAAGGGTTGAGGTTATGAACTCTGGGCTTTGTAGTCTGATATGATCATGAGTTTTTTGCTATAAATAAACACCTGATGGAAAATGAGGAAGGTTGGCCTTTTGGAATGCAATAATGAATCATGAGGACGAGGACCCGTGACATTTTGGAGATAAAGTAAGTAGGTCTTTCCGATTAGTCTTCACATGCTTTTCTTATCAATACATACAAGGTTCATTACATTCCATCATATGACGTTGTATTCCTCAAGCCCTTGAACTCGTTCCTTTGATCATTCATGTAATTGAGATACCCGCATGTTAATATGCACTACGAGAAGAAATACTTCCGTAACACCTTTAATTTCAATTGGTGTTGCTGTCTGAATTCTCCCCCATGGTAATTATGTACATCCCTAAATGTGCCTATTTTCGGATGTGTAAATATTAAATATACAAGTTTATTCATGGGGAATCGGTGAATACAAGTTTGACTAATATTAAATAAAAAATTTTATTATTACTACTTAGAAAAAAATTTTACCAAAATTTGTGATTAAATCTTAGTTTTTTCCTACAAATTAAATACCAAAAATTTTTCCGACTATTTTTTCAAAATCGTTCATTTTTATCGAAATTCTTCTGCAAATGCGTCACGTTTCCCCACTTAAGTACATGCTGTATTGAAAATTCAATTGCCGTGGGGGGGGGGTACATGTTGCGGCTGTGTATCCCCCGCATATAACTTCGTGTTTTAGTGCCTGACTCCCTTTATTCGGTGCAATATAAATTGTGCATTTCCTTCTCAAAATCTTGGGTCAATTAAGACCAGCAAATCGTGATAGTTTGGAACCAAATACATCTATAATAGAGGTGCTTAATAGGGCATTAAAGTGACAAATCCCGAGCTTGACACCAACGGAACACGGACTCATTTACGAAATTCCCTCCGCCGGTAATAAGGCCTGCAAAGTCATTAAAACATCATTTCATCCATCACATGTCAACACAGAGCATTGCCCTGGTTTCACTGACGACATAGTAAATATATATAGTTGCTTCATTTCAGTTTATCAGGTTTCCTTGTCGCATCCGCGTCCTTCTGCGTATGTTAACGTCTGCTGGAACATACATATTTACAAATAAATTCCACCCTCATCGTTGTTCTACCGGTTCGGCACGGGTTTTTGTAATCTAAAAATATTTGCTGACTACCTACATGAAATCATACGTGTAAAAAAGCATGTGGAGCGAATCTATTTTCGTTTCATCGACAAGATTATGTAAACATGTGTTCGTATAAAATATACAAGGTATTCCAATGAAAGAACCATAAGCTGAAAGAAGTTTTGGGAAACCTTGATGTGTGCATCCATAAGTAAATTATCAGTTTACTTGCGCTTGTGTTCCTAGGAATAAAATGTTAAAGAAACACTTGTCCTCACTAATAATAATAATACAGTCTTATCAAGAGCTTAGGTCTTTCCTATACGAAAAACTGTGTCATCCAAGCTTATTCCATAGTATAGGAAGCACATGTATACAAAAGTGTAATCAATGTTCTAGCAAGTTAATAACGTGTTTCATTTCCATCCACTGCCTCATTGAGCTGACCAAAACAAACCCTGAAAGTTGTTTACTATGGTATGGACCTATACACACCAACCTTGCAGCACCAATATCAGTAACCAATAATTATCAGCTCATTATTCTATCCTCCGCTCCCCATGTAATAAATCATAGCTACATATATACAGGTCGACACATAGTAAAGTTCTTCACCTTTCCAACAACGTGACTCTCTTTCAAGGAGGACGTGTGTAGGGACTGGAATATAAATTACCATATGCCATGGGAAGCTCTATCATAAAATGTCCATAAACTGCTACACTTATTATGTGTGCAGAAGAACAACTCAATAAAGGACATGTATGTGTATGTGTGATAACGTCCCGTGATCCATCTGGTGTAGTTCGTCTTGCTACTATGGTACTATGTGACCCTTCCGTCCGTCTGCACTGCACTGAAGCCAGGTTGATGGAACAAAATTCTCCACGAAACCATATCTCATCAACTGAGGTGATGGGCTTGGCGCTTACTATACATTTTATATTCAACTTGACTATGGAGTCTATAGTGCCTTCCTGTAAACTTGAGGGATGTAGATTCTCCCGGTTTCATTGAAGACATTGTCTTGTTTATCTTACAGCTAGAAATTAACATAACATATATATGACATAATAGTAGTCGTAATTACTTGTGGATGCGACAACATATACATTGAGTGTATGAAACCACCACCATTTACTCAAGAAAAGCAAGGATTTTCCCCGGTTAAGGCAATAAATTATTTTATGCCATTCAATTTTTTATTGTCAACTTACCATGTCCAAGTTCCGTCTTGAAAGTTCTATGCTATGAAGTTCCAGGTTTGAAAAATGCGATATGCTTACAAGGTGTTAAAAATTGTGATGACTTGCCCTTCTATTAAATTCCCTTCGCGTTCGCACTATTTTTTTCGTTCTTTATAAGCTCTCTGCCATTGTCTTGCTTCCCAATTTCCATTCTTAATTCTTTTAACTTCCAAAATTTCTTCTCTTCCCTGTTCTGCCCCGCAGGTTTTCTTACATACAAGAATATTTTGGATTTTCCCCCAAAAATGTTTCAATCTTCGAAAATATAAAGAAAAGGGTTTTAAAAGGGAGGTTTTTGGATTGTAAGATCATGAGTGCTGAACATAGGGTTAAGGATATTCCAAGATTAATACTACTACTGTGGTTAGGGGGATAACAGGAAAGAAAAGTGGAAATGATAAGAAAAAAAATGGTATTAGTAAATTAAATTCGAATAGCTCTTCTGTTGAGGCTTGCAAATATTCATTTTCCTCACTAAAAGCAATTGATAGTTTTCTTAATAAGTACCCTTTTTCAGACAAACTGAGCCTTTTCTCCCATGGGACTAGGTGGGTTCCATAGAGGATGCAGAGAATTGACGAGACAAATTTGATTCTTAAACTTGCGACGACCATTCACTCAGTTTGAGAATTTGAGTGTGCGAACGAACGAACGAACGAATGAAGGAACGAGCGAGCAACACACTGATAGAGATGCTTGCAAATAAAGTTGCAGCCTATATTCTTTTTTGAGTGTGGATGCGCCTCTTGAATTTTCTCTACACAAAACTTGAGTGACTTTCGTGTGTTTGTGCAAAACTTTGTTCTATTTGTCTTGTAAAACGAGAGACTTGAACGACTTAATCTTGACGACATCTGAACAGCAATTAATTAATAACCAATCAATTAATAATTTTATTCAAATATACACAATATTTAATATGAGAGATAGAGAGAGAGATAAAACTAAAATTGGGATAACCCCTCTAAAGTGCTAGGATCCATGTTTAATATATAACCTTCTACAAGTATCTCTTGGATGTACTATATTCATTACCTTAAAATTGATTTTAATTATCATGTATAAGTGTATGTCTTGGTATCTCATATAAGGGAAAGCATATATTTATGGAAAAGTAAATAATAACTTTTAACAATCATCAACAAAAGTTCACAAAATGGGAGAGACAATAGACAGTTAAGGAAAAGGAAGTTTGTTTCTTTTTTCAACAATAACAACATACCAGACACAAGCTATAATTGGGTAAATGTAGTATAATGTGTGCAACTCCTAATTTAACCCTCCAAAAGTTGTAATTCTTTTTTACTATTATTCAGTTAAAAGAGACTGTGTTTCATAAAGTGAGCATTGTGAAAGGGACGCTCAGTAGTACTTACGGGGGGAGTATGATCTTGATCGAGAGTGACGAGAACGACGTCGGCTGTAGTACGGGGAGGGGGAGCGACGGTAGCCTCTATAATCATCTCGGCGACGACGACCTCCACCTCCACCGCCACCTCCACCACCATATCCCCGATCAACTCTGTAAACAGAACCGAAATTCTCAATAACATTCTGTGCGGAAGCACATCCCCAATGTGAACGGCATTCGATACTACTTTACCGACAAAGATAATTTGTATCATTATCTCAGGTTCATTGTTCTAGTTCAGCAATGCACAGGTCATGCAATCAATTTCTTTTTTGACATCAGCATGGAATGAATACCCAATTCAGAAATGAGCACCAATTATGAGACGCACATCCAGTCCAAGACACCAACGACTTTACCAACATTGGAAATCGCAATAAAATAGTAACTAAAAATATTTACGTGGGTTTGCCCATGTAGATGCCTGGTGTAGGAGTGTGGGCTCTTTGAGTAATTGAAAAGTCCACTCTAATTCGCCGTCCGTCAATTTCAATTCCATTGCAAGACTCCTTAGCAGCCTTGGCGTCTTCCATAGACTCGAAGTAGATAAAAGAAAACCCTCGGGAACGACCCGTCTGTAAAAATCCAAAACAATTCGTGTTAAAAGTTAATAAACCCTACATAACAGAGAACAAATCCAACCAACAATTCACCAAGCCACAACCCAAAAGTAATCCAATTAGCAATAAATATCCTCTCAAAAGCACATACCTGGGCGTCAATTACAACCGTGCATTCTTCAATAGGTCCATAACGAGAGAACACATCTCTCAAGTCTCTTTCCGTAGTTCTCAAGCTCAGTCCAAAAACTCCCAAACATTTATTCGGAGATGGGTTATCCTGAAAGTTTTACAGAAGACAAGATCGGTCACGCAATCCCAACGATCTCTACTGAATGAACTGTGCACAGTTTTTAAATCAACATTATTTCTACTGAGATGCATAACATTGCGAACGTTCACGATTATGACGTCATAATCGTACAAAATTTGCCAATACAGGGACGTTTAAAGGGGTCCCTCTACAAAATTTGTTGCCAGAAATCCCTCTCATTAAACAAATTTGAGTAATAAAGTTAAAAAACTAATTTACTAAAAGTTAATAAATGTTGTTTGTGGACACATTAAAAGTACTTTCCGCAATTTATAAAATGTTGATTTAAACACAGTAGTACTAGAACTGAGTCAGTAGTACGGATAATGAAAATAATAAGGAATACGAAATCGAATTTCTCGAAATCGCGTTTATTTTCACATGATTAGGAGGTACCCGGCTGCCTTGGTGCCTCCGGCGGGAAGACATCGGGCTTTTAGAACGGCTTCGCCTATGCTCACGGCCACGGCTTCTAGATCTCGATCTATACGATCGACGGCTGCTGCTACTATACTTCTTTCTCGAGGGGGACCTAGACCTGGAGCGAGTGTAACTCCGCCGATGCCTAGAGCCCGACCGGGAGCGCTCATGATGACGCTCCCTGGGGCTCAAATTAGGCCTCGGTGAAATTGAACCTTGTCGCATTCCACGGTCTAAATCTTCATAACCCTGTAATACAATTCCAAAAATTCCATGAAAAATTCCAACCTCAAATATTTCCTCCCTCGCCTCACCACAACATTCATTCCACTCGCACACTCTCAAACTTCCTACTCTTTCCTTCCACTTACACCTTCTAATACCTGTCAACCTACACCCACGCCACGAATTCATGGTATCCAATACTCACTTAACCATTACCATGAGTTCGCAAGCAATTAAAATCCCAACTTCTCAAATTACAAAAGGCCAGTACTCCCCAAATAGAAATAATAATAATTACCAATACTCCAATAAAAAATCATCTTCCCGCAAAAAACCTTCAAATCCCATCGCCAAAAAAGTTTCATCATCCCCAAAAATCATCAGAATTAAATCCCGCCCTAAAAACTAATCACAAGTCCAGCTATACAACAGAGGCAAGAGAGAGACGCACAGCTCGAATTTCTCATCCCAATTAAAATTCCCCCATTCTATTAAAAAGATCGTGTTCGCCAACAGAAAAGAAAATCATCTCTCAGAGCTCCAACAAAATTCCAAACAAAGCGCGTCATCCTAACAAAGACCTCAATCGTGACACAATCTATGCGTAATCCCCATAGCCTTGAGACTCGTGTGCGTTCACGGCGATTGTTGCCAATACCAACGTAAAAAACACTAACAACTCAGAAAAGACAATGGAAAAAACAAAACTACAAACTTTCATCCAATCGCACAATGAAATAATAACGACCAAACAACGGATAACAGGCGAATTAATTTAACACAAAAAATCATATCTTACCCTTCTATCTGCCATGTTCGAATGCTGCTGTAAGTCCTCCAGTTGAAATTTTTAAGAAGGACGGAAAAATCCAATACTAAACTCTCGACCTACGGAATGAATCAACGCAAACGAATAATTAATTACATGGAACCAAGGCAAATCACAAATGCCAGGATTTCATCAGAGTCAGGCTCCGATGACGTGTAAAAAAAGCTCCCGTCGTCCCAGCCTGACACCGAACAAAGAATGAAGGAAATGAACAATCTAAATGTCTCACATAACACTAACAACAAGGAGGAGAGAAGAAAGAAGAAATAAAAATTATGAATGCAACCGTTGTTTGAAAAGCGTAATGAGTTTCTGCCAATAACAAGGATAATAAAAATTACTCCTACCTTTGAAGTTTTAAAGTGAATTTAAATTTAGCTTCACTTGCAAAGTTGCAAATTAAATATTATTGTTGAAGACGCGCTTGTTCTTTGCTTGTGGGTAATAAAATAAAAAGGCAGAGACGGAGGAGCACGGAGCGGCGTCGAATCCTTGAAAAAGTCCCACACACTGCACTGCTTGGCTTTTGGCTTGTCTGTCTGCCTCCTGCCTCTGCACGGCTTGTCCTTCCTTCTCTACGGATAATATTTATGCTTTAATTAGCAGTATATAGAAACCATGGGAATCGTCCAGGGACTAGAGGCGTTGCTTCCACCTCACATGCCTCGCGTCGTATTTGTCTAAATATTCCATGTGGCAGCTAACCTGAGGGGTTTCTCAGGCCGTTCAAACTTAGGGGAGTGTTGAGAAAAAATGCGGGAGGTTATTGGCCGGATAAGAAGAGTAGCTGGAGGAGTTTGGGAATTGGGGCGGTAGATGGCGTGATATTGTTGACAAACGGTTCGACGTTTTGTTTGGATGCTTGATGAACTTTGTGTGGAAAATGAAAACAATTTTCTAGTCAGATTTGTATTTGTTTGAAGTAGTTTAATATGGAAAGTTCAGACTGTACAGTTTTTACTTGTATATTTGTGCATTTGTGTGAATTTTGACAATTTCTAGAAAACCGGAAAATGAAGTGGGATTTCAAACTTAAGAAATAATAATAAAAAATATAATATAAATACTAAATTGAATTTTTTGATGTTTATAATTTTTACTGAATATTGTTCTGAGTTTTCTGATGGGTTTCAAATGAATGCTAAAAATTTGTTGCTTATTGTTGAGAGGTTTGAAATAAATTTTAAATGATTGCGAAATCAGAAGTATTTACGAAATTGTTGTGAATCTTTGAGCGGCTTGGAATACTGAACTGTTGTGAATCTTTGAGTGGTGGGGAATTTTTACTGAATTATTGTGAATTTAGAGGTTTCAAATATTTGCTAATGGTTGCGAATATGGTGGACAGAACTTTATAGTGAATTATTGAGTTGGAATTCTGACGGACTTTTTTCAATTTGGGGCGACTGATTACCGTTAAAAGTTTAAAATAGTGTGGAGTAGGTAATTTAATAACGAATTCACTCACTATTCATGAATTAAAATTATATTTTGTATCTTCATATTAAATTACGATTTGCTAACGACGAACAAAAATACGGCATTTTATGGGGTTCGTCCCCAAGCAAATAAGACGCGGTTGGTGAACAGAAAACAGAACTACTTAACAAATAGCAGCATCAAAAGCAGGAGGAGAAGACTGTGAGGACGTCGCAGAGGAGGGCTGATGTTGTTTTTCCTGGGAATTTGATAAAAGTTTCAACGGATGGGTTTGTTCAGTAGAATCTCCACTTCACGAGCTCATAGAGCACGTATGTATGCAATAGTATGCATTCGTTGGGGGGAAATGATTTATGTAGTACATAAGTTAATAACCTTATGCATTTCTAATCGCTTATTCGTATCATATTTAACCTCAACTTATGTACAACTTACAACACAACTGTGGAAAAATTTTATATTCAACAATTTTTTGACCATGAATAAGGATAAAGCTCCAACGCGCACCTATCTATGTGTGAATACTAAGGAATTTTTAAAAAAGACAGAACGAATGTATGCAACAGTATAGTAAAAAAATCTTTCCTGCATAAACACAGCATTTTATAAATATTTGTTTCGTTTAATTGCGTGTATGCAGAAAAAAGGAGTGCTCAAACACTCAAACATGATTTTTTAACAGGTAAATATTAAGGAGAGGAATAAATTCCCACATATCTTTTATCGTTGATTTCATGTTCGAAAACTTCGAAATGCTTAAAAAATAGAATAATGAATTACAATTTAAATTAAAAATGTGTTCACTGGTCGTACGTAAGGCTAAAAACTTGATTAGAGAAATGTCGGAATATGCTTAATCATTGGCAATTGTGAATGAATTTTCGATTTGGTATTGCAAATGTACAGAAATGCAATGCTTTAATACTTGAGCAGGACAAAAAGAATGCTTTGGACTCATACATAAATGTCACACACTTAGAAACATCTCCACTTTAGTCATGTACGTCTGAGGGGAAACCGTGACTTCGGCAGGTTTCTCCACATTCATAATATCAGCTCGCCTTATCCGACAGTATAATAATAATGTAGATAGTAGTATGGACCATAAGAATACTGGAATCCAGGATATTTTAGTCGCAAGTAAACACCATCAAGTTCTGAATATCGTTTGGGAATATCAACCTTAAAACAAAATGTAAAGTACTATTGCCACAACAATAGTTGTGACAATAGTGCTTTACATTTTGTTTATATAGTTGAACTATGATAGTTGAACTAACACCACTGTGTATCACCATTGAAAACAACACATGGATTAAGCACAAGTATTTGAGGCGCTGAAAATAATAATAAAATAATAATAATTAAATCCCAATTTTGTTCATACCCTGTACACACACAAACACACTGATTTTAGAGTAAGTATAGCGATAAAGTTCGAATGGGATTACATACTGTCGACGAGTCAGGCCAGAATAATCTCTGGGGCGTCGGCCTACTTTCGCACGTGATAAGTATGCATTTCATTCGTACAAAGTCAGGGGCGGAGCTAATGTGAGAAATAGGCCGACGCCCAATAGATCATTGTGGCTTGACTCGGCAGTAGTTAACAGTCTTAAAATTCTTACACGTGATGCCCCTATGAACAAAGAAAGGCCCCCCCCCGAGTATAGCTACACCATACATCGCCATTTCCACCTGGCTTTTCCTGGGAAGAGAGAATCATATCTATAGAAAACCACTGTGATAGTTATACATGCAATTTACTACCTTCTTTTGCTTGCTTTCGGGGTATTTGAGCCGTTATCATCACGGAAACATTAAAAATAAGAATTGAAATAAGGCCCATAACTGAAATAGAACAAGAAGCCACACATTTATTAAATAGCGCCTCAAATGGTTTGACAATCTCCAGGTAGAATACCTTCGACTTACAATTAGTTCTTGTCAACAACCTTAAATAACAGAGTTATATTAGTTTATTAGCAGCATTTAAATTACTTTAATATACATACAACGAAACCAATTATTTAATCTAGTGTCAGGGGAATTAATCTTCACTTTGATCTAAGGGATTGGCGATCAGATAATTTGTAACAACTTGAGGAGATTGAATATTTTTGACTTATTGCTCTGAATGAGAATAACACGTAAATAGATTCAAAATGAAACTGGATACTTTTGGATATTTGATTGATTTTTATTGAAAATTAACTTTTATACTTACCATGCCAAGCTTTGTACAGCTCATTGATTCAAAATGTGTAAAATC